>CATIWR010354760.1:0-50040 GCA_949677035.1 Omphalea diandra
AGATATCTTACCGCTACCATTACTTTTCTTTTTAATAGTAATATAATATTGTTTTGACTTTTGTTTTTTTAAATATAACAAAAAAAAAAAAAAAAAGATCTTGAAGCTTTTTTTTTTTTTTTTTTTCCTTGTGGGAATGGTGAGGACAAAAAAAAAAAAAAATCTAGAGAATCTTGTGCATCTTATGTCTTTTACCTATGGATAAAGATTCATGAGTATGGTCTGTGTCGTGAACTCTTTATTTATAGGTATGTTACTGAATGTTTTTGTGAAAATAATAGAAGTAAATTCAGTAGTCTAATATATATGCCAAAAAAAAAAAAAAAGACTCATTTGGCTTTTTTTTTTTGGAATAATCTTTTTTTTTTAATCTTTTATTGGCTTGTCTTTTCGTGTTGGAATCTGTTCAAAGTAACCTACAAACTTATTTCTGTTTTATGTCAGGTCTCTATGTGAGTAGGAACACCTATATTCGAGCTGGTGTGAGAGAATGGACAGTCACCAATCCAGTTCATTTGGTATGCTTGTGTCCTGTTTATGTAACACATCCTTGTCTGGCTCATACATAAACTGCTGAAAGGTGAAAAATTAGGTCAGAAAATGCAAAGAAATGTAACGTTCACAGAGAGGCAAGGCAAAATCTTTTTAGCCTTTTTTTGAGTTTTTCTTGAAAGTGAAGTTGTGAGAGTATGGGAAGCTCATGTTCAAAGTTCTTTCTTTGGGGGATTACCAAATTTGCAGTTTTATTGTGAAATTATAGAGTAGTGTCATGCCTCCTTTGTTGGTGAAATTTTTCTTTCAATGCGTATCCTTTTGAAGATTATAATGCAGTTATTTATAACATCTTGACCAAAAACCAATTTAATTCTTGGTGTTTGGAAATATTATTTTCAATATTTAGATATTTTTCTTTTCAAATAACTTTTCGACTTTAATCTTATTTACTTGTGATATCACCATTGGTCTTTTTCCAATTCTCTTATATTTTATTTTTTTCGTTAAATTTCTTATGTACTTTGAATTGAGTCCTGTTTAGAAATAGGAGGGATGTCTTTTATTCTCCCTAAGCCTATGTTGCTTAGAGGGATAGAAGATAGGAAAGATGGACAATAAAACATACCATAACAAACATGATGATGAGTAGATCATGCAATAGGTGATGGGCTTAGCATTCAGGAAAATGTGAATGTAATACCTCGAGGTTTTGACAAAGTTATATCAATCTGCTGCTTAATTGAGTTAAGCAACTCAAATTCAGCTTGATCCTTCTTATTGGTCTAAACTTGAGAAACTTGTTTCTACCATTTGGTTCAATCTAGTGTCATATAGCCCTTTTTCTCAATTCGTCAGGACTTTCCTTGCAACTTGCATTGTATATTAGTAGTGGTGCTGAGAGGAAAAGGAAAAGAAAATAAGCTTATTTTGCATGGTTTAAGTTTTGTATAATAATTTTCTTCCTAATTTTTCCCCTTCCTCTTGCAGGTTTGCTATTATCGTTACATAAGATTCTTACCTTCCGGCAAGTTTCTTTATAAAGTAACAATCTCTTGAACTTAACAACATTGATTTCAAAGACATATAGATAATGGCAAAGTTGCCTTTTGTTGTCTTTGCGACTATTGTAATATGTTGTTTTGCAATGTATAGAATTCCTCTCATACAGTGAAGGATGTTGTGAAATTCATGAATCTCCAAACATCTAAAGCAGATGATGTTTTCAAAGGCCGGTACACATTAATGGGTGACAAGGTGCAGTTCTTCACTGGATTATAAACATTTGGCTGTTCTTTTCTTCATTTAGAGTTCTCATTATCTGACAGTTTAACTAGATATTCAATCTGCATTATGTCTTTCTCGTTTTATTTCCTTCTCTCTTGATCCACGGGCAGCTATAAGTCTTTATAATTGCACATTTCTTACAGGTTGAAGCTGCTTTCCTATACCCAGGATTGCGCCCTACTCTGTGGAAAGTCTGTTTGAGGTATTGTATGTGCTTTTACTTTCAAAATATTTTACTGATTTAATAAATTTAAAGTATGTGTTTGCTAATGGATGTGCTTGTGCATTTGTTGGGTGAAGCTGCCTTCTTGATTCTGTTAAATCGATTGGAAGATGACCTTAACTTTTTTGATTTTGAACTAAAAAATTATTCCATAACATGCAAGGCATTGCTCATGTTATTGGGCTAAGTTGGAGAGATCTTTTATTTTCTGATATGTTGTTGTCAATTTTGTTTGTGTGATCTGTGTCTTGGTGCAATTTTAAAATCATGCTGTTGGTTACAAGTGTTTAGTCTTCTCTTTTCACTGCCAGATCTTGATCTGAAATGTTCCTTGCTGCTCTACTTTATCATACAATAGTTGCACCTGTGTTTTTTCTTTGAGTTTCTCATCTTTATCATTGTTAATGTTAGATATTTTTAATTGTTGCTCTGGAGCTACTCAGTTATACAATAGTTGCACTTGTGTTTTTTCTTTGAGTTTCTCCTTTTTATCATTGTTAATTTTATATATTCTTAGTCATAGCAACGATTGTTTGATGTAGCTTTCTGCTTAATTTTGCAGTCATCAATTTGCATTGGAGTTTTTGTGTTTCTCAGTTTTTGTTGAGCTAACCACTATGAACCTTGCAGTTGACTTTGATTCTCTCTCATTTATTTTCTTCCTTCTATTAATGTTGGCAATTCAAATGTTGACTATTTATGAAGTGAAATTTCAGTGAATTTTGATGAATCAAAATTAGCTATTTTCTTTAGGTTTTCGTGCAATATTTCCATGGCATATTTGTTTAATTGGATACTGAGAAAAATTTTTGGGAAAAGAGAGGGTACTGATTTGAATTTGAGGAGTTCATTATACTGCTATATTGATGGCTATTTGGCAGTGATACGAGTTCTTCAGTGATAAGCATTGTAGTCTGGGCTGAGTTCACATACATGACCCAGAATCACATATTTCATTGAACTGGATTCTGTGGTTCATGTCATAAATGAATTGTTAGGTTGTTGCTCAATTTTAGGATTTCATTATAACTTTTTTTATTATGGTGGGGGAGGCATAAATGTATATTTCCACATCATATTTGTTAATTAGATACTCAGAAAAAAATTTTGAACTTGAGTCCATTCTTTTGAATTCCACCCCTTCCAAAAAGAATTGTCCTGATTATAGCCATATTGCCGATAATCTCCTTTAGGTTAAGAGGAACCATGGCAGGGGCCAACAATCGGATGGACATTCTTTCACTTGTTACTAGTAAAGTGGACAGTAATGGGGTGAGTGGGCCCGAGGAGGACATTGTTGAAGGGGTTGAGGACTGGCAGGAGGATGCGATTTCACGCACATCACACAAGAGGGGCCTTGCGCCTTTTGCATTTGTTCCATTTGAAGAGGTACCTACTGTATTCTTTAGTTTCTCTCTCCTTCAGATATTGTCTTGAACTCCTGAAGCAACCAGATAAAGCATCGGAAGGTTGCATCTATTATATATTATCTGCACCATTTTTCAAAAGATAGTGGCATAGGGCAAGAACCATGTTTTTTTTTTTTTTAATGTCTAGTACACTTTCACTTGACTCTTCTCCACACCATCTCACCTTCAACACACACGCACAGCACACACACACAAACATGGATCATCCTCTTAATACAGCTCAGTTTTCAGCATCCACGTAAAACTAAGTTATGAGACAAGTTGGCCTTTCGTGTTGCACAGGCAGAAACATCGGTTCTGAACCTACCTGTGGAAAAGATGGATTATTATGTTCCTGGCTAGTATCTAGAACCTGGGTCTTCAATTTGTACATATGCATGTATATAGCTGAATATACAAGATGCTGCATTCCATTTTATTGGCTTTTAATGTTTGGCTTCTCAGTTGACATATTTATTAGATAATAATGTAATGACGTGTACCGAGTGATTGATTTTGTTTTGATCAAATTGATATTCTAGTACTATTAGGAGATGGTGTTAAAGTTCAACTCTCACTGATGTAAAAAAAAATGAGAGTGACTGGTGAAGTTAATTAGAATTTTATATTATTTATTAGAAAATTTTCAAAATATGACGTGGTTTAGTATCTCAGCATTCCCCCTCTCCGCATGGTATTTTCTTCTCTCTTTTCAGTCGTAGTACTTGTGATTTTCTCTTAAAACTTTGGTGTATTTTTCACTGACATTATGAAATTTAACAAGTTTAATGAGAGTAATTTTCAGATGCATTATTCTGCATAACATGGCCAATCTAAGCCCAACTTTATGCACTAAAATGGAGGAATGTTGCAGTAAATTGCAATATATGCAATTTGTTATTTCTGCACAGTATTGCGTTTTCCAAATCGATTTTTAAGTTTGGCAAAAGCAATTTGTAAAAACAAATCAATCAAATAAATGAATTCTAAATTCGTTTTTTAAATACAGACAACAATCGCGAACAGACTTTTGAAAGATATAGGTAGCAATCAAGTTTGATTATCCTTGCTACATTTTTCCGGAGCCTGTTTCGAACTGTGGTGCCTGCAAGTGTTGGCACTAACTCCAGCACAAGTATCACTATTATAACTTCGGATGGATGCAACATGATAATAAGGAAAGCACTTGTTCCATTGATTTTGATCATTAGTAGCAGATCGCGAAACTTAAAAGAAAAACACATAGGAAATGCTGCATAAAAACAAAAAATACCAGAAGCAAAGCAGAGAAATGAGTCTTCTGCTGATAGGTGACTTCGTTACTTTGTTACATCTGAAAGCTATAACCAACTACTTTACGACTAAGAGCACATCATAAATCATATGATATGGTTTTTGCCCGATTAGATTTCATCACAAGTCGATTACGTTCCAACCAATATAGCTATACAGCCGAAGATGGCTATATATTTGATTTGCGATCCTCTGAATAAACAACAGAATTCCATGACGGATTCCGTGGAAGAAAGGTATCCTGCCAAAAAGAAAAAGACAAGAAGGAAACCCGCCCTAGATTAATTCATATCAAACTGATCAATCGAAGACAACAATCGTTGATACTCCCAACACACGAAAAGAAACAGGAACACACATCCAAATCCAAATAGCGACAGAACATCAACACCACACAAGAAGTCATCAATAACAAGAATAACCCAACGGACAAAAACCAAGAAAAAAAAAAAGAGAGCAAAACCCAAAAAGGAAAATGGGAAAATACAAGCTTACAGAAACGTAGGAGCAGGTGGGGATGACAGAGATGGAATTGGTCTTGGCATGATTGAAGGCCGCAACACATAGGTGAGAAGCCAGACCCAGGCCTCTCTTTGAACGAGGAACGTAGGTGTGCACTATATCCATCACTTTCCCGTCGTTTCTAAGTACGTACTCGATGTATGCGTCCTTGTCTTCTGTTTCAAACCTGTGTTGATTGCCGTTCCAAACAATCTTTGGCCCTTCGGCTACTGCTGCTGTTGTTGCCATCTTTCTTTATCCTTATCTCTAATAGTGCGTTTTGTAAAGTAATGGTAAATCTTGTTATTTATAGGGAGTTGCAGGGCAACCGTAATGAGTGGACTTTTGATATGATCACATGTAGTGGGTTTTATACTTCTTTTGAATGATTCCATTTCCAATTCTCCATCCACCAACCCACAAAACCAAAACTTAGCGGGTCAATTTGAACTTTGATTAAGCGAGTCAATCAGCTTTGTATTGTACTGCCGTACCATTTTGCAGTTCTCTTTCTAGTCAAGAGTATTTTGTTCAAGTTAATTGGGATCATTTTGCAGTTCTCTCTCAACTTTCAAGTTAACTGGGTGAGATCCACCATCTATGCCTCGATGCAAGACATGAGAAAGAGATAAGAGAAAGGCATGTGATACTCTCAAAGAAAAGATTATTGGATTTGAGTGGAAGTGGCTTCGATGTTCATGATCTTTAACCAACATAATAACCCAGTTCAAGTAATTGATAAAATTGCTTAGAGTGAACCATATTTCATATTCGTCCTTGTTCCCCTTTTGCTCACATTCCATGAGATGAAGGTGCGCATTTAGGCTAATTTAGTTTCGTTCTAGACGGTGAGAAAAAGAAGAAATAACATGTTTTAGCGGCGAGCAAGACACTTTCCAAATTGAGTCGTCCTACTTATTCCAGCCTGGATTTAACGGAGTACTTCAATAGGTATTACAAAGCCAGGTTGGTGGAAACCTTGTCAAGTGCCTGTTCTTCATGCAACAGATGCTGTTGAGCAAGAGGATGCAGAAAGTAGTAAGCTGGCTCACTTAGGCTGAAGTATTGTTCTCAGAAAATCTATCTATGCCTGCCACATTTTTGAATGTCTGTGACGAATCCAAGGGTAAATGGGGTTATACGGAGCTATGCCAGAAAGCCAGCAAAGGAAATTTTCTTATGCTGTTAGTAATGTCTTAATAACGACCTTTCTTCATACTTGTGATACTAGAATGAACAGGAGTCGCAGGACATCTGAAGCATCTAACAACTTCAAACTCGTACTAAAGGCAAGCACAACTTCGATTTCATTTTCTTGTATTTCTCACTAAATGCAGAAGAATCAAGGTTCAATGAAGAATTTCTACATATAAAGTTCCGCATTGCTTTCCCTAGATTCAGTTTGTTACATAGATTCTTCAGAGAGTTCCCTCAACAAAACATCGCATCAAAAAGTATTGGAGCTGGCTCATAAACTATGAGGGGCAATATAAATAGACATTGCATGATCAGAAATCAACCCATGTTCCATCATGAGAATCATTCTTAAAGCTATTTCTGGCAGAATTATTTGAAACTCACAACATGCTTCAATTGAGACGAGAAACTCATCATAAATAGTAGAATTCCAGAATATCCACGATCCTGCATCTACAAGAGTTGACCTATTAAAAGAAAATGAAAACAAACAAGAGTTTAGCTATTGAAGTAAATAAAAACAAGCAATCTAATGCTGTAACCTGAGCGACTGCCAGTCATATCATAAAATGCAAATGCTCAATCAGAAGAATAAAGGATATTAAGAGTAAAAAACAGACCATTTTTTACTCTGCACGAGACTGGCCTGCTCGGGATGATAGAATGATTCCCACAATTAGACCATAAAGAGCAAGTGCTTCAGCAAAGATGAGGATAAGAATCATTCCACAAACAGCTTTGGTTGCTGAGCATTAGCCCTGAAAAAGGACGAGGAAAATAGTAATATCATCAAACAGGTGGCAACCATTTAACCTAATCCACATAAACAGCGTGTAGTTGCGACTTATTGGATGTTGCAGTATAGAAAAACAAGCAAGTGCAACAAGAAAAATCTCAATCAGAAGAGAATTCACACAATCAGCATCCAATAACATAGGCTCAACCTTTTTGAACCAAAAGGTACACTCAAAACGCTTAACAGATGTCAAGATTATTATTGAACTTGTAATAACTACAGTGTTAGTATGTCCGACAGAGCTATATGCCTGTATCCAATTGAATCAAACACAGAAGAAACATTCTCATTCATTGATAGCATAATATTAATCTGTAACATGCTAACATTTAACTGTTATCATATACAAATGTTTGATTCCCAGACTGGCGAGGCAACATCTAAATGTGAATTCTCCAAACAAATTGAAACTAAAACCACATTAACAATTTAGATGAAAATAAGCAACGATCCGCACATGATTACAGCAAATCCAGTAAAGCATGGATCCATTTCTTTCTGGTAAATGCATCCTCTTTAAAAGCATGGAAACTATATAAATGGATCCACTTCTAATGATTCCATTTCCCATTACCAGAGAGTATTGGAGACTCTTCAAAAGCAACGGAGACTACTTAAATGAACAATTTTTATGATATTGATTTCAAAAAGTTACTCTTTTGTTGACCACATAAAGGAACAAACAATCTACACTACAAATTTGATCAAACTACAAAGATACCAAAACATTGATATCTATCATCAAAACCCAAAACAGGCAATCAGAGTCGAAAGATTACCGGACTCCAGCATCACCAACAATTCCAATAGCCATTCCAGCAGACAAGCCAGCAAGGCCAGAAGACAAATGAGCATACCCATCAAAAAGATAATAAGATTTAGCCTTTGGATTAATCCCAGTACTAACAATAACAGCTATAATTAACCCATAAATCCCCAAAACGCCAGCCATAACCACTGGAACTATTGACTTCATTACAAGCTCAGGCCTCATCACTCCCATGGATGCCACCCCTACCCCACTCTTCGCTGTCCCATATGCCGCACCAATGCCTGCAAAACCCATATTCCAACAATACCCATCAAATACTTTTTCAAGAACATAACAAACAGATACAAAGGGTAGCAGTTTTGAAGCTGATTTTTTTTTAATCTTAAGAAGAAATTTTTCTTTTTTGAAAAATAAAGAGAGAGAGAAAAGTGGAGAGGTTGTGTACAGGAAAAGACGAGGGCAGCGGCGGCACCGAGAAAGCCGAAGAAGGGAGCAGTCTTGTCGCCGCTGAAACCTGAAGACATTTTTTGTATGGGTGAGAAAAAGACGGTATCAATAGCTACTCCTTGGATGTTGGGATTGCGCCCCGTGCTTGATTTTTGTTTTTTTTTGGGTTTGAGACGATCGGATCAGGGGAGCTTGGACAGGCAGTAGGAGGTAACGGTGATCACAGTTCAGTCCAATTTTGGATTTGAAAATCGTTGAGATTGAACTGAAATTACCATGATTTTGATAATAAAGAATCGATACCGTCTTAAATTTTTAAACGAAATTCTTTATAAATTTGGACAGTATAATTCAACTCTTTTGAAATAATTAGGTTTGATTTGATTATAAATTCAAATATTTCATTACTTTAATTTATTAAAATTAAAATTTCTATTTTAAATTTTTATGAATCAAATAAAATAAATTTTATATTTTTAATTTTAGTCATTTAATGACTAAAATAAATGAGTAATAATTTAATAAATTATAACTAATAATCTACACATTAAATGTTAAATTAAAATCTTTTAATGTTTATTATTAATTAATAATTAACAAATGGTCTAATTATTAGTAATATCTACTAATTGAGCGAGTTTATATATATATAATTATGATAATTTTTATTTATCTATAGTTACTATACTTTTAGCTATTAAATTAAAATTTTAACGTTTTGATTTTTCTGATTTGTAATTAATATTTACATTGAAAATTATAAATATTTATAATTTAATTATAAAATAATAATCATCTATAGATACATAGCCATTGAAAAGTCTCTTATATATATATATATATATAAAATTATGGTTTGGTTCGATTTTTTTATTCAAGATTTTTACAATATATTTGATTCTCTAATACCATTTGATTTAAAAAATTAATACGATTCAATTTAGATATCTTACTATTTTCATCACGAATTTTGATTATGATTAGATCCAATTTGAAATATTCGAGTCTTGTGCTTACCTCCAGCCTGAAGAAGGAGGAGGAGGTTATTTTATTGTGAATCACGTCATTGATTATTGATCATTATTCATTTTTAGAAATGAAAATGCTTGATTTCGCAGCTCACTATCCCAAACAGTAAAATAGTGATACAGGTGGAAGGCGGTTGCAAATTACGTAATAAAAAGATAATAAGGGTAAAAAGGTAATTAAGTGAAGGATTAAATTGTAATGACCACGAGATGAATGATGATTGCAAATTGGACTATGCTCTTCTCTCGACCCGTGCTTCTTTATGCTTTTCTCTATGCACGAGACCCAGAACTTACGTCTTAGAATTTGAGTTACACGATTAGAATTAAAGGGTTACCTGTGAAAAGTTCTAATTTTCTCTAAGTGTCGGAAATACACTCACAAATATCTAGTCGACAGGTGAAATAAGAGGGTTCTATCAAGATCTAATTTTATTTGCTCTTTGGATAGCCCGTTAGTTTACAAGTTGCTCAAGAACAATGAGAACAATATGATCGACTTAATGTTCGTGTTAGAGCTTCTGATATGTCCATTCCCTTACAGACTCATGCTTTTAGTTATGCTCATGACTAGTTTGACTCTATGCCTACAAAGCTCAATAGCCTTGCTCTTGCACTTAAGAAGGTTAACAAATCTTGGATTTATTATCTTTACTTGTATTATTTAGGGGTTTCTTGTATTTCATTGTTGGCTTTGATCGTTATTCATCGTACAAGATTAAATGAGTCTTATTAATTGATTATAGGCTTTATTGGCTTGAAATGAGAATGTTTTATATATGAGGTTAAATCAGTTCACTGTTAATTTTTTTTTTCTGGTAATAATTTTATGGTTATGTTTTATATATGAGGTTAAATCAGTTCACTGTTATTGTTTTTCTGGTAATAGTTTTATGGTTTTATATTGATTAATATTTTGTTTTTGTTGTTGTTGTTCTTGATTTGACTCTCACTAGGGATTTAATTTGCAAAATCTCATAAGGTTGGATACAATTTCAATATTATTAAACTAAACACTGACAAGAATAGAATTGATTTGGATGCTTACACTTGTAAATGTGTGTAATGGTGGTCCAATTATATGTCAGTGTGTTAGATTTTTTCTATTTACATCATGAGATTGAATAGATAATTATCTGACCCATTATGCTTTCTATTTTTGCCTTGTATAGATAGTTATCTAGTATAAATTTGGAGATCAATTGGAATCTTTGACATTAATAGTATGCTCCTTGAATGTTTTTCTTAATTTATTTCCGTTATATATGATTATTTTGATCCTAAATTTTTCTTAATTTGTTCTTCCTCAATTTTGGATAAAAGTGTTGTACTGTTATTGATTATGAACTAAATTTGTTTTTCTCTTGAATGCTTTTATAGTGGTTTCTTTTCTGTTTTGGTGATTCGCTATGTGGGTTCTTTAGAATAGCTTCAATACTTCCTATCATTTTTGATAATGCTATGTTTCTTATTAAGCTAAAACTTCATAATGCTTGAAGCTCTATTAGCATGGTAGAGTTCTATTGAAAGGACTTGTGATGTAAAACTTATGAGATACTAATTTATGTTCTGCAATTTGAATTTCTAAGAAATCATACCATGATGTTGCTAGTTTGCATTAATGTTCAAAATATCTTATAATTTATAGATTCAACAATTATTGATGATTAGAGATAATAATCAATGAAGTAATGGATAAAGAAATTTGCACCATCTCCAAATTAGATACGATTAGAGTTTTTACAAGAAACTTTGAAATTCTTATTTAAAATCAGTAGACGTTCAATCAATTCATCAAACCTGCTTTTTAATTTGGAAAAAGCAAATTATAATAACGAATTACTTTGTTCTAGTCGAGTTGTATAATGCCCTAATGGTTTTCATTTGTGAGATGTTAATTGATATCATAAAGCATTCATTCCTTGCCAAATTCAATGACATAAAGCCCATTGCTTACTCTGAATATTTTGAAGAGCTTTTGCAACCAGGTATGTATATTATTCCCCAACCCTCTCTTTACAATATTGTCCTTATAGAAATTCATTTTATTTTTTTAACTGTCTTCGTATCTATTTTATAATAGTGTTTTTTCTATTGTTTTTGTGTTTTTTATGCAAACTTTGAATATTCAAATGGAGGACAAGTAAAGAAATCTCACAATTATTCCTATCGCACCAGCTTGCGTGGTAATGCTTGTTAAATATGTTTATTATTATTGGATGCTTGTTAAAACTATTTTGTTTGTTTCTCATTGAGACACCACCACAATCTCTGAGGATTTTTATTGATGCATGCTCTAATGAAGCATCAGATGAGCAAAGTGCAAGCTTTAGAAATACTGGTTCTATTGTTTCCTCAAATGGGAAGCTTTTGCATTCCGCACTATCTCTCTCAATGGGAGGCATTAGGCTTAATGGAACTAGATCAAAATCGTGGATGTTGAACTAAATCGCTGCCCTTATCCCTTGCTTCCTCGGCAGGAGTTGCACCAGGTGATCCTTTAGCAGAGGTCTTACACCTTAGTTCGGTAAATTCCACCACAATAGCTAATCAATCATCTTCTCTTGTTGTTGAAAATGGCGACTATGGCACTAGTCCCCCAATAATTGCATTGTCTTAGCTTTCTAGGGTTCTATAGAAAATAGGTACTTCATTTTCTGATAACAACAGTAATAGCAGCCTAGCACTTGCAAGTACCGTAAGGGCCAAATCAGAGACTAGCTTCCTGTGACTGAATAGAGGGAAATTGCAATCTTCTGGGTGAAAGAATTTTAATAGAATAGATTTGTTTTTTATTTTGTTTGTTTAATGTCATGAAAAATATTTTGACTTGGTTTATCACCCTTAAGTTTAAAGGCAAGTGCTCTTATATTGCTCCTTTTTGTGTACCTTGTGTTCTTTAATGATTTAATTTCATGCATTTTGGTGAATTTCATATGGTTTTACATCTTTTAGGTCATTTGTTTTTCATGCACATCACAAAACTTTAATTTGACCATCTAAGTATGCCAATCAAAAGATAGAAAGGGCAAGCTTGTGAATATACTTTTGAGATACTGACTCAAATGGAAGAGGGAAAGAAGAAATATATATTTCAAATTTATATTAAGTAAAAAGGGATTGGTGAATCCAACTCCAAACACGGATAATTTGATAAATTATTTTTTTTCTTTATCATAATAAAATTTATTTAGCACTTTATGTTTATTATATTATCATAATAAAAAAATAATTTAAAAAATAAAAAAATATAGAAAATATATTTAATTTTTTATTTTTTAAAAAATAAAATGATTTGATTAATTAAAAATATAAAATAATATAGAGAGACAAATTTACAATGTAAAAATTTTATAAATAATTTTATATTTTAAAAATAGATAATAAAAATTTTGTTTTAAGATGTTAAACTAAATTGATAGTGTCTTTTAAACTTGATCAGTTAGCCGAACGTGCATTATAATAACAATTTTAGTTATTATTTGACAAATATTATCCTTCTTTTAGTTCAATTTAATAATCTTCAAATGTAGATGTATTATAGATATTAAGGCTTATACTTTATCAACTATCTTTCAATTATAAATTTAAAGAACTATATAATTACAACAAAATTACTAAAATAAAAAATGAAAACATAAATATGATCACAGTAAAAATTTATTATAAAGTGCAAACTCAAAATCTATCAATAATGGAAGTAAATTAAAAATTTATTAAAAGAAATATTAATAAAATTTTATATCAAATATATCCTAAAAAAATAGCAAATCTAAAGAAATTGAAAACTTATTGAACAAAATTAAGAGAAATAACATGAAAAAATAATTTTTAAAAAGAATTCTTGAATAATCAATTAATATTAATAAGAATTATGGGGTTAGCAAAACGCAAAAATTTGATCCATGTATAAGAATAAAATTATGAGAAAATATAAATAAAAATTAGTTTTATATAATTAATTTTTTATAAAATTATATCTACAAAATTTGAAATGATCAATAATGTATTATAATGAAAATTATAAATATAATAAATAATTATTTAATATTTCTAAAAAAGAATATACAATATTCAAATGTCAAAATAACTAGAGTAAGAATTAGTAATTAGAATTTATAATTCAAAAATACATAAATATATCTAATAAAAAAACTTTTTTACATAAAAAATTTATTATAGAATGAAATGAACTATGAAATATGTTTTTCTTATACAATTTTTTTTTATCTCAAATAAAATTAATCTTAAGTATCTTCTTTTAAAGTTTTGATACTAAAAATTTAAGTATATGTTAGAAATTTTATAGTTTATGCATGCCAATATATTATGTGTAAATTTAGACTACTATAATTAGCGAGTTCATTGTATAACACAGTGCTTATAAACAATGAAGTTTACTTATTCTTTTAGAATGATGATTATTTTTCTATTCTATTTTTTTCAAATAAGAGATAAACATATAAAAGTGAAATTATCTTGTTTCATAATTTAGATGGTAATATTTCATATATATTAACATACAAAAGTAAGATATTTCAAAATCTGACTATTTAGTTTGTAGGATAACACAAATTTGTAACATATTTTAACACATTTCTTTCTAATAGGATGACTATGATTTGTTTTTATATGTTCTTGTTTTGGAAGAGAAACAAAATTTATAAAAGCAAGTTGTCTTTTTTTATAATACTTTCTATATAACTTTCTTCAAAATAGTAGAAAAAAAGGCACATGTTTCATAATCAGATGTTTTTCTTCAAATTCCTTGCTATAATATTTGAATCTCATTACGTAGGATAACCCACAATAAATTCTACCACATTTCTTTCAAATATTATAACTATATTGTTTTCCTATATTTTTGTTATGAGAGTAAACAATTTATAGAAACCAAATTGTCCAGTTTCATAATTCGTTTTGTACTGTTTCATACATAATAACATAAAAAAGTAAAGTGTGTTGTAATCAGATATATTTTTAAGGTGAACTGAACATAGAACATTTCACAGAATATACTTCAACATATATGAATGTAGCAGATGAAAAATTCTTCTTGAGTTGAACTATGGACTCATTCAACTTCACATTAAAATATTGAGATTGTAAGGTTTTGCACAACCGACATCGTCTTTTTCGGCAGGAAAGTTACCTAATATATATTTCAGTTGAGTGTCGACTTCTAATGCAAAAATTTAATATTTGACTCATAATATAGTAATTATAATTACCAAAACAGAAAAGCTATATGTATGCCAGTAGTATTGGGTAAAATTTGCTTACTAATAAAATCAATTATCAGCCTTCACAGTACCTCTTAGGAGTCATGTCAGAATAAGTCTCCCCATAAGGAGCGTTAGGGAGAATGAAAGCAAAGGGCATAGCACTGATGTTCAAATTTGAGGCACCGGTCAGCTTCTCACAGTAAATACAGGGTTCAAAATATTAGTAAAAGGAGCAACAAAGATGATGCAAAAGAAAGAATTGTAATTATACACATCCATATCCATATGTTAACAATAAATAGTACTCAAAATAGTATACACATCACTTTCTTCAAGTATCACATTTATTAAATGAGGCGATACTTATAAAAAAAACAAAGGTAGTTACCTCTAGGGCTCTATCACTCTAATGCTTATCAAACAATTTTCAATCTAGATTGAGCTTTGTCCTTTAAAATCTGCAGGAAGATAGAATATTTAATCAAACAATCATATAAAAACACAAACATGTATCTTCAAGACAACCAAAATTCAATTTCTCGATGTTCATATAGTAGCAATATTTTGAACATGTTTTTTTTTTTTTTTTCTTCATTATTGAAGTGAATTCACATAACTATCTCAACCAGACCCATAATGTTGATCTCAGTTTTGAAGCCAATATAGAATTCTTCTTCAGAATGACAGTTAGGAATCTCAAATACAGAGAACGCATAAATCACAAAACTTTAGTTATTGCACTTGAACCACCTATCTGTCATAACATAGGCCTTAAACTGTAAAGAGAAGGGCTTACTATACTCACCACAAATTTGATCATTAACACGAGAAGAATAAATAAATTGAGGTTTACTTCCTTAATTCTTGCAATAAAATTTGCCTATAGAACAAGCTTAAGTTCCTATAGATACAATCGAAATAACAACCAAAAATGATTCACTAGGAAATAAAGAGGACAAAACACAAAAATTTTTAATGGAACTCAGGTTTGTTAACTATAATCCAACATGAATAACATTTGATTCCTCAAGTTTGCTATAAATAATCCATGTTCTTGATACTTTTCCCTGCACGTAAAAGGGTACCAAAATCTACCTAATATTTAAGAAAATACTATTTTGCATGGTAAGGTAAGCCAGTAAATACAATATGACACACAAGGGAGAATGCAAATAAATCACAAGCTGAGGTCACTGAAAGAAAAGATAAAGCATAATTAATATCTCAATTCAGTTTATAACCAAACATATCATCCATTGACGATAAAAAAGAGTAAAACAAACATTTTTAATATGTTCCCGCAAGATTAATAAATATGCAAATTCAGATACATACTTAAAGCCAAAAGAATGCAAAATATTAATAGATATAATCAACCAGTGACCTCTAATAATATCAATCCAGCAAAAATGAGATACAACAGTTAGATGGAGCTTCTATAATGTAGCAGGACTTACAAAATCTTTTGAATATCTTTCTTCAAAGTTCATACACCATGTAGCAAGACATGTTTCATATGAAATCCAATCTCCTCAAGATAAATTTTCAGCTTCACATATCACAAAATTTAAATATTCATAACTATCTTACTGAAGTTAGAAAAATTGAAAGAACTAAATTTCACAAAAAAAATTGAATATTAATTCTTCCGTTAGCCATTCTAGTCATAGGAAGTTTAAATAATTTCCCATTTATTTTTCTATATAAGATTCTACAAGCATATTTGGGTTTTTGGTTGAGTTATAGTGTTTTGGATGTGTGGAACTGGGCTGCCACATCACTTGTAATGAGTATATAATACACTATAACTCATCACTTCAGTAATCAGCATTTAACACTTAAATATTCCATCTAATATCAGAGCACAAAAAACTACAAGCTTGTAGAAGGGCTTACCATGATGTAATTCTGTCCTAGCAAAACAACCTGGTAGTCCAAATTATCAATACCATCAAAACATTTATCACTATGCTTTTTAGTTCCTAAGTTGAGCATAGAGCCTCCCCAAACACTGCATGAACAAATACTAGAAATCAGTATTGTATAGAGAAGAGAATTAATGATTAGCTAACGAATTATAATAAACACGCATCAAAGGTTTTGTAGTGCAAACCAATCCATGCAAAACAAATTTCTCATATTATGATCATTCAAATCTATGAAACAAAGATAACAGAAAAGAAAATATGTTATGCTGGATTGAAAGTTATAAAATTTCTTAAGCTTATGGACTGATCTAAGAATAGCACAGAAGGGTCTTATCTCAAACTTGAGTACCTAAAATATTTTCAACAACTTTCTATGATAATCCTATATTTTCAACAACCTTTAATGATAATCATTAAACATGTGTGATTGAAGCTTAAAAACAATGCATGATCATTTTTTTTTTTTCACTTTTCAGAACAAATCTATTCATCTACACTAATGAAGGAGCAGGGCTTGGCAACATCCACTAGAGAGGCAAGAGATTTATTTTGATGCGTAAAAAACACAAAAATAAGCAATTGAAAGCCAAAAGTTAGGACAGAAATACAAAATTGTTTGCATAGAAGCTGTTGATCATTAATTACAAAGAAGTGGTATTCATGTTTAAGCTCAAAAACACACTGTCACGTAATCACAAGTTAAAACTCATTAAATGACCATAGTAAATGTGCATACTCAAATACATTGAATAACTGCACCCAACTTCTTTAACCAATATAAACTAACATGTCCACATTCATAAAATAGTCACATACCATTGCACAAAAATAGTATCTGACAGAAGTATATAAAACTGAAAACACATTCAATGTGCAAGAATTCATGTTTTAGCAAGAGATATCCTGTTCTTACAATTTCATTGTGTTTTATTGAACTCCATCATTTTAACAGAAATTGAAAACGCAACATTAACACCGGAATCGGTTGAAGACAAGGAATTAGAAAAAGAGTGAGTGAGTGAAAAAGCACCTTTAGGGTTCCAGGAGTGGACAAGAAAGAAGAAAAAACTAGTAATGAACCAATGAATCCATCTCTAAAAGTTATTTAGAGAATCAAGGTTTCATTTGCACATTAATAAATATTAGATGATACAAAGCATCAATCAAAATGCGTAATGCAATCTTGAGAAACAACAATAGAGTTAAACCCTGCTTGTCTATTCGTCTGCTTAGAGAATCCAAATAAGTAAAAATGACAAACCCGTCCAAATAATAACAAACTGTTGCCTCAATCTTGATTGAAAAGATAATGAAAGACAGTAACGAGGAAATAGTGCGTGGAATTGAAAACAGAATTTAAACGCATAGTTTTAAAGATATATCCGCAATTGGAGAAAAGAGATGTGTGTTGATCTAATAAACGGGAAATTGAAGATTAAGAAGAAGAAAAAAAAATAAAATAATTTTATCCTATGACGTGAAGATCAAACGAGAGAATTGACTATCTTGCCTTACTTCGGATTCCTTGCGTCGATTCCTTTGACAGAGTTAGCACCATCTTGCAATCGGCCTTTTCAAACCGAGGCGATGTCGAATACCATACCAGGAAATCGAAGATAGACAGATAAATCATGAGAAAATGGACAGTTAATCCAAAACCTCGCGCAGCTCGCTATGCCCCTTTTGCTCTACATCTACCCTTGGCCACTTCTGCGACTTTATCCTGGGAACCGAGAGAAGAGAGCCCTGTGATTTGAAGTTTTAGCGTCCCCTCCTTTCATGGTCTTCTTCTACGATTGAGGCTCATGGTCTTTAATTTACACAACCCAGAAACGAAGAAGAGAGAGGCCAAAAGCGTTTCTGCAGGTAGATTCCAAGTGAAGTAAACAAATGGAAGATTTACAATTTTCTCCTCATGTTAATTACCTCGTTACCCTATTAATTTTTTTTTAATTGCTTATATTGCCATATATCATCTTTTTTTTATCAACTGAATGAGGCCATATCATCTTTAACAAGTACTCCGTACCACCAACTGTATCACTATTAGGTATAGTTATCCCCCATACCTAGCAGCGCCCGACAAGTTGATGTTGTTTAGTGCTTTTTAAAAGAGCCTGCTAAATGTGTGATAAGAGGACGTTGCTGTAATTTCATTAATTTTGAGTCTTGGGCATCAATTTTATTGGTTAAATATTTTGACCCTAAATTCTTCTATATTACACTATTTATTCCTCAATTTTCATATATTATAGGAATAATTGGTATAAATTTCTGATATCTAACATATTTAACTAAGTTATTTTTCATGCTTAAAAATGATATTATAAACTTATTATTATACTAAATAATCATTTCATTACTTTTTTGGTTAGATTCTAATAATATCTTTATTTTCATATTCAGTTTTCATTTCATACTACACTCAGCTCCTTCAATACACAACAAATAAAAAAAGAAACAAAACACTGTTTAAGCCACAATAATAACATTAATAAACATATTAATAACCATAATAATAGTTATTATAATTATAATAATTTTTTTCTATCAAATCTATTTATGGTGACTCTTTTATCTTCATCGGAGCTTTATCTTTGATAATGCCACGTGAAGCATCTCATTTGGGTCAGCCAAGTATATGTAACTCTCACTTAAAAAAAACTAATAAAAGAGAAAAACTAAAAAGGCAAAAAGAAAAATGAGAAAATGATAGAACTTAAAAGTTGTTGCTTCTTGAAAATTTTCAATTCCAAGCTAAGCGAGTAATGGTTTTCGAAGGTTTTTTTCACTTCAAAATTCGAGACTTGAGGGGAAGTAATTAACAACAGAAATAAAATCTTATGAGAAATTTTCAAAACCTAAATGCCAGTTATGTTCGAGGTCTGCAGACTAACCGTAATTCCACATTTTTATGTGTAAGTTGGAAAATTTACATGGAAAAAAGACACTTCTTTAGAAAAGAAAAAAAGTAGGAAAAAAAAAAAAAAACAAAGAACTTAGCTCAAAACCATGAAAAGAAGTTGTTTGGATCTCAACTTTTGAATATAGTAGTTAACGTTTTGTAACATTGAATATTGAAAATTACAGAAATGAAAGAAGAAGAAACGGCTCCAAAGAGAAATAACATGTTTTCACCACACAACTCGCCGACAAAATGCTACCCGTCTAATGGTTAATCTTAATCCCTTTTCCCACTGCTTTCTCATACAAATTCAAAGCACCATTCGCGTCACCGCATTTCAACAATAAAGAGGAGAAAGAGAGAGTGGAAGGACAAAGATGGAGGATTTTATTTGGTTTTTGATTATTTCTCTGTGGTGGTGATTTTGAGTGTGTCCAGAAAGAGTGGAAGGATATAGATGGTGGAAAAGAAAAATAAAGAAAAGAGAGAGTGAAAGGATACGGATGGAGGAAAAGAAAAATAAAGAAGAAAAATATAGATGTATTTTTATCATTAAAATAAAATTATAAAGCTTATTTTGATCAAGTTATCTTTTGATTAATCGTACATGCTCGTTTTTAACGATGAAAAGATAATTTAGTATAATAGGACAATTGTGAGCAAAGTTTATACTATAATTTTAAAATATAGAAAATGATTTAGTTAAATATGTCAAATATCAAGAAATTTATAATAATTATCCATATATTATATTAAATATCTTTTAATTTTACTTCCATTAAATTAAAACATCTTTAAATTTTTATACTTTTTCTAATAATCAACTTAACAAAATTCAATAAAAACATCCTAAAATTATGAAAATACCAAAATTACTCATCTCATCCTCCAACTTCACCATCTGATCTCCTTCTTATTATCCGCATCTTCCTCCAAATTCACAAATTACTCCGAGTGCAATGCCATCATCTCATGCTTTACTGCTATCTATATGTACCAAAAACGCATTTTACACCATTTATATCATTTGAAATAAAAGTGCCAAATCTTATATATATATATATATATAAAAAGCAAGCCAAATCCTCCCAAATGTTGACAAGTGGCTTCCTATAAATATGACAAATGACATCTTTCCTTTCATAATCTTCCTCATAATTCCTTTCTAATAGATTATTACAAATTAATTATATTTTTTAACTCTAAAAATTATTCATTAATGATAATTTAATTAAATTTATTTATAAATTATGTCATAAATTATATCATATATATATAATTAATTATCACTATTTAAAATTTATTGACAGTTGCAATATTTAAAATACTACAATAATACCAAATATTTGATAGTTATAATATTTAAAATACCACATTAATATCAAATACAATTATTGATGTCTTCCTACTACCGTTTCTATCATTCAAAAATTATATCATAAATTACATCATTAAGATCATTTATAAATTATGTCATAAATTATATCATAAATATAATTAATGATCAATATTTAAAACTTATTGATAATTATAATATTTAAAATTTCATATTAATATCAAACATAATTATTCACAATCATAAATTATTTTATTGCCTAAAAACATAACTACAATACATTTATTCTCAAAATTGTGCCATAAATTATTTAAACCTCTAAAAATATAATTAAATATCATTCTTTAAAACTTATTCACAGTTACAATATTTAAAAAAATCATATTAATGTCAAATACATTTATTTACAAATAATGCTATAAATTATTTTATTTTCTACACTTTCATGTTTAATGTGAATATGAAAAATGTTGAATCTTTAGTCAATTATAAAATTTAGTAACATTTATACTATATTTATAAACCCAAACTCTATATATAGTATTAATTTTATTAAAAAAAATTATAGTAACTTATCTTCTCTACTTTACCCTTTCTATTTCACAATTTATAATTTGTTCCCTAATTTCACCAAATACCTTATGTCCAACATCATAAGGTTTTATCTACTTCCTTTCCTTGGTTTCTATATTCATGATTAATCAAAATTAGTTACTTATTTTAATTATTTGTTTTAATTCTTAATACGAGATGACTTGTTAAAAAAGGCTAACAATACTCCTTAATAGATAATTTAAATTCATAAAAGGATAACTAGAGAATCAAAGTGCAATGTCGAGATTCTGGGATTTAAACAACTAGAGTTTGAACGACATCAAAATATTTTTTCTTGATGAGAAGGTAACACAACTGCATTTTAAACTATAAAAGTATTTAATAAGTAAACATTTTTATTTATTATTTTATCCTATATTAATTTTCTATCTAACTTCAATATAGGCAAATTATATTCATGTTGTCCTGAAAAAGAATGTAGCAGCTAAATTTCAAGTATTGTTAAAAGAAGATAAAATATATTTAATTAAACATTTCAATGTCATTCTCAATAAAAAAAACATTATCGAGTTATTAGAGACAATAAATATATAACTAGTTTTTTGAAAAAAAAAACAACTATTGAAGAAATAAGTGATAACGATATTTCAATTCCATCTTGGATTTTGAAAATCTGAATCAACAATATGATAAAAATTATATCTTACAGGTAATATAAATTTACAATTATGAAACATATGCAAATTTTAAAGATACATAATTTGTCATATAATTGAATAAATTATATATATATATATATATATATATATATATATTATAAACATTATTGAATTTATAATTTAAGAAACTGAAGTTCAAAAGTCTTTTGGTGTTAATTTGGTTGAGAAATTAGTTGTTTAGCTCCAAAATTGAAGGTTCTACTAAACTCAATACAATTTTTCAACTTCATCTAATATTAAATTTTTTAAATAATTTTTAATAAATTATTTTAATATTCATCTACAAATTATGTCATAAATTATATCATAAATTTTTTAGACCTCCAAAAATATAACTAATGATCACTATTTGTCGATTACAATGTTTACAATATCACATTAATCCTAAATACATTTATTTATCAATTATATCATAAATTATTTTATTTCTTACGCTTTAATGTTCAATATGAATATGAAAAATATTAATTCTTTAGTCCATTTGAAAATTAATGATATTTATAATATATTTATGAATACATATGTAAAGTACAAACTTTATAAAGAAAACTATAGTTATCCTTTTTATTTCACACTTTTTACTTTACAATTTGTACATTGATTCTCTATTTTTACCAAATGTTTTATGTCAAATATCATGAGATTTTATCTACTCCCTTTTTTGGCTTCCATATTTATAATGAACCAAAATTAATTACTTATTTTAATTATTTATTTTTATTCTTAATAGGAGATGACTTGACAAAAAAGATCAATAATACTCCTTAATCGACAATTTAAATTTAGACAATAATGATTGAAGAATCAAAGTGAGAGGATCAAGATTATAAGTTATCAGTTTAAAAAATCAAAGCTTTCATAATACTATGATGGTTATTCTTGATGAAAAAACAACACAACTTCACTTTTAACTACAAAATTAGGAAAATAAGTAAGACGCTTTAATTTATTATTTAATCCTACATTAACTTCCGTCCTAACTTTAAAATAAGCAAACTACAATTTAAAAAAAAAAAATACAATCATGTCGTCCTTAAAAAAAAATTAGCAGCTCAATTTCGAGAATTGTTAAAAGAAAATAGACTAAAAACTATCAATAAATCAAATAAAAATTAATTTATGACTCAAAAAATAAAAGCATTGAAATAAAAATATACAAATCACACAAACAAAATATCAAATGATATGTTCATGAAAATAAAATATAAATAAATAAATAAATAAATAAAAAGAATTAAAATACCATTAAACTATTTATTAACAAGGCAAACTCATACATTTTATTTCAAATAAAACTACAAGAAAATAAGAGAATAATATATAACCAATATTTACTAAAAAATGCAAAACATAAATATTATACATCTCAAATAATAATAGAAATTCAATTAAAACTTCTGACTCTACCAAATTCATGCATTACATAGGCATAAAACTAGTGAAAAATATGAGAAGATATTAAAATATCACAAATTAATTTATAATTTTATTTTTAAAAAACATAAAATAACATAATACTTTTTAAAACAAAATTTGAAAGCATCAAATTAAAATGATTAATTTATCTCTCAAAATTTACTAACTTTATAAAGATAAAATTATGAAAGAAACTTACCTCCTAATTAATAAAATAATTTTACCTATATTAAATAAGAGTATAAATTATTTATATTTCAAAATAAAAATAACTAAGAAAAATCAAAATATAAATTCATCCAAATAAAAGTCATTTTTTGGATTTATATTTTTAAAGAAAAAAATCATTTTTTTAGAATTTTGATAAACTTATCTAAATGAAAATAAATTATATAAATATATATCTATTAATATGCTTAATATTATCAGTTATTTTTTATTATTGACACTCACCACCAATCGTCGCTGCGAGTGGCGAATCTATTTAAAATTTCACTTTAATATAATTTTCATATTAAACAAAAAAAAAATACTATAAACATAAATGATTTGTAGTCTAAATTTTATTAAAATCTTATAAATAAAAATACAATTTTTAATGTATTTCAAACATCAAATATAATTTTAGAAAATATTTTAAAAATACTTTTTATAAAAAAATTATTTTTCGTGAGACAAATGTATCTTAAAATCTTCAAAAATAGAATTATGGTGTTTTCTGGTTTTTTAATATGCTGTAGTACAAAATAATCTAATGACTAGACAACACATCATCATAGGAACAAAAAAAAAAGGAAAAAATGAATTCAAGCAGAAATGTGAAATATGCATATATGAACAAAATAATTGAAAAGAAAAAAAAAATCCAGAGACTTTCATCATCAGCCCACCGCCACAAATTATCTAACAAATATAGTAGTCCTTTTTTTTAAGGATAAATTTAATAAATACTTGATATCAAATAAAAAATAAAAATTCATGATATAGACTTCATTTATTTTTAATCAAAATCCAAAATTAATACTTAATAACCAAAAAATGAAAGAAGAAATATACATATGCACAGTAACATGATGCAAAAAGAATAGGCTTTTTTTTTTTGAAAGATTACCCATTTTATAACTCAAGAGGACTGGTCTAAGTCAGCTAATACAGATATTTGAACATCCAGAGGAACAGCTCTCCATCAGCTAATAATAGATTAAATTGGAACAATACTTTTCTTTCTTTCATATATATATATATATATATATATATATATATATATATATATATATATATAATAAAATTTTATTTTATTAAGCAAAACATGTTCAATAAAATATTAGATATATATTTCACTTTATGCACTTAGTCCTGATACTTAAAATTATTATCCATAACTCTCTATAGAATTTAATATTATATATATTTTTAGTGAAAAACACTCATATATATATATATATATATATTCTCTTATC
The DNA here is from genome assembly GCA_949677035.1 of Omphalea diandra. Classification (NCBI taxonomy): domain Eukaryota; kingdom Viridiplantae; phylum Streptophyta; class Magnoliopsida; order Malpighiales; family Euphorbiaceae; genus Omphalea; species Omphalea diandra. Next base: position 24,990 of record CATIWR010354760.1, read on the forward strand.
TTATTAAATAGATATGTATATGCACATGTATATGCACTTCTAACAATTTATATGAAAATAAGTTAAAAAAGAGTTAAAAGAGTAGAATGTAAATAAAGATTAATATATTAATTTCATTTATAAATTTTTTAATAATATAAATGAGAATAAATGAGATTAAAGTATATATCTATCTACTTTTAAATATTTATTTTTAATCTTAAATTAGAGGTCAAAAGGTGAAATAAAAAAATTTTAAGTTGTTTATATCTGGTAACTTTTTTTTTTGCAAAATATAAATAAAATAAAATTATAAATTTTAATTAATTAACTTTTTAGCTTTTGATTAAGAAAATTTGAATTAAAAATGAACGAAAAATTACTATAATTTAATAAAATTAAATTAAAGGATGTTTAATATAATGTACAAAATTAAATGACTAAGTAATATAATATAAAAAAAAACTTGAAAGGATCAATATATTTAACTTGTCTTTTAATTTTAAATTAGAGGTTAAAAGGTGAAATAAAAATTTTTTAAGTAACTTACATCTATTAATTTTTTTAAAAAATTTATAAATAAAATAAAATAAATTTACTTACATTTCTTTCTACATCTTTAAATTACTTTCCCTAATTAGAGGTTAAAAGGTGAAATAAAAAAAAATTAACTCACATCTATTAATTTTTTAAAAAAATTTATAAATAAAATAAAATAAATTTACTTATATTTCATTCTACGTATTTTAATTACTTTCCCTAAATTTCCTTTATGCTCTAAGAAAAACCCCATGAAATACCTAATAAAGTAAGTGCTTAAACTTCCTTAAAACACAAAAAAAGTAAGCGCTTAAACGGGTTATTAAAAAAAAAAAAAAAGGGTAAGTGCTTAAAGGCTAAGTTTCCTACACGGAAACAACTTGATTTATGTGTAAAGGACATACGGTTCGTTCAGTTTTGCTGCAATTACCAAAATGCGTTGCACTAAACAACACTGACAATAAAGTCTCCTGTCGTCTTGGCCGTGTCTTTCCAATTCAAAACTCTCGAGCTGACTGAGCCAGACGCAGAAGCAGAAGCAGAAATGGCAGATTCGAAGGTGGAGACGATCTCAAGACTAGCGCAGTGGAGGATCGATAACTTCGCCCCTTGCTCTTACAAAAAATCCGATCCTTTCAAGGTCGGCATCTGGAACTGGTAAAATAATTATTCATACATTTCTACTCATGCTCATATCTGTTTTATTGCTTCTATTTATTTGTTAGAGCCGCTTTTGGTCTTTAATAGGCACTTATCTGTAGAGAAGAATCGGTACCTTTACGTTAGATTATTTCCGGAGCCATCTCGAGCGTCAAAAGATCAGCCTCCTATTGCTAGATTTGTCCTTCGCGTCTCTAATGCTGGTGCTAACCGCAGGCCCTACATCTCTCCTAGTATGTGTTGCTTCTTCTTCTTGATTTATGCTTTTTTGATATCATTGCTTGTCTATTTTTAATTTTGAGCTACTTGTAATATCAGGAAAGTAATTTCTTTAGTTTTTAAGTGTCTGATTTGTTGAAAATAGTTGAAAGTGTGCTAATTTGAGGCGGTGAATCTGTTTATTTTGATGGATAATTATGCATCAAATATAATTAATTCTGTGTCTTTAAAGTGTTCTAATTTGAAACGGTGAATCTGTTTATTTTGATGGATAATTAGGCTTCAGATATAATTAATTCTCTTTGTCCTTACGGATATTTACGAAAATGGTCAAACTGGTTTTAGTTCCGAAAAAAAAAATGAAGAATCCTCGTAATTCTGTAAATTCATGTCAGTATTCCTACAATAAACTAGTGAAATGATCACTTTGCGTTTTCTCTGGATGATTTGTAGGCGGGGAGCTTGCTTTAGTCCTTCACATGTAATTGTATTCCTAGAGGGTCTTGTTCGTATAGTTGGTTGGAATGTAAAGGTTGCCTCTTGCATGTTGATCCTACTGTTTGGTTAGGTCTACACTGCTTCTGGTGCACAGTAGTAAATTTCGGTCAATTTGATTGTGGAAAGCTTGTGCTCGTTGATATGGGTGGAGCAGTTATGACTTACAGATATATTCCTTTAACAATATCTGCAGTTCATGAGAGAATGATTCGGACGTGTGATGACTTTGTCTGGCCTGTTGATTGCACTTTCCATGGCAGATTCATCATTGATGTTGAGTTTCTAGACCTTAAGATCGGCCCTCTGGATGTAAGCTTATTTGATGTTATCTCTCTTAGTGCAATATGGTGTTTCCCTACCAGAATATGCCTTCTTTATTTATTTATTTTGGTGGGATGTTGCCATGTGGGGGGTGGGGAATTGTGTGAGGGTGACAAGAAGGGAGGAATCTTATCTACTAGGTTGTTATCTACTAGATAAGTCATCCCTTCATTTTTGAGATGTCCTTTCTTTTAGCTATGGTGAGAATCAAAACTGCAAGTTAAATCATATTTAAGGCATTTCTAGAGAATTGGTTTGGGACTCCGCATAATCTCAAAACTCCAAATTTGTCAATTTCTATTCTAGCCCCTTGCAAAGTTTTGCTGTTTTAGGAACAATTCTAGTGGTTTATAAATTATAGTATGAAAACTATGAGATGATTTATCACAGTATGAGCACACTATCTTTTCCACTTACAGTATTTCTCTGGCTTTATTCTGTGGGAGTATGTTCTTGAATTGCAGTTAAATTACTAATGCGTTCAAATTATTGATCTAATAATCACAAGAAATGCTGTAAGAAAATGTTGATGCAGACAAAGTATTTGGCAGTAGGCATAGCAATTGGCTGGAAAACCATATCACTTTGCATCAAATGGAGTCCTACCTATTCGCAAATGCATATTGTTTTAATTTTCAGTATACGCCTAAGCTAGCAGAAATATATAATCTTCTTGTTTACTCTTCAAGCTAGCAGTATCTAGGCTGAAAAATCACTTTGGTGCATTTTGTGGGTACAAAATCCTATTTACATTTTAATGGTAGTATATGCATGCAAACATTTCTCAGTGTCTGATAACAAGTTGAATCACTATAATTTTTGTGCTCCTTGGGGCTCGAACATTGAAGCATCCCTGTTCTAAAACACAGGGTGGGGAAGCCAGTTCTATATGGCCTATTGATGGTATGATGCAGTCTATTTCAACCCGAAACACACTTCATTGTCTCTCTCGCATGCTGGATGAGGCCATCCATACTGACGTTGCCATACATACTGCTGATGGCACACTAAGAGCTCATAAAGCAATTTTGTCTGCGAGTTCTCCTGTTTTCCAGAGCATGTTCCATCACGACCTCAAGGAAAAGGAATCCTCTACAATCTACATAGAAGACATGTCAATGGATTCTTGCATGGCGCTTCTAACTTACTTGTATGGAACCATTAAACATGAGAATTTCTGGAAGAACCGGTTAGCATTGCTTGGGGCTGCAAACAAATATGACATTGTGGGCCTTAAAGATGCTTGTGAGGAAAGTCTCTTGGAAGACATCAATTCTGGAAATGTCCTTGAGCGGCTGCAAGAAGCCTGGCTTTACCAGTTAGACAAGTTGAAGAAAGGATGCTTGACATACTTGTTTGATTTTGGCAAGATATATGATGTTAGGGAAGAAATCAATAATTTTTTCAGACAAGCAGACAGGGAGTTGATGCTGGAATTGTTTCAAGAGGTGCTGACAGTGTGGAAACCTGTATGATTTTCCTGGTGAAGTATTAGATAATTGTGTATAATGTGGAGTTTGTTTTTCTGCTCTCAGTCATAAGTATGTGTACGGTATTCTATGTATTATGTCATCTACAAGTAGTGCGGGTGTGAGAGTTGGCTTTGTGCGATAGCAAACGAATGCAGAACTTTGTTAACCTGTCAAGTTTGAGGTGGATCATGTGCCCTAATTTTTGTTGCCCAATCCAAATACATGACTGCTTAATATATTATTTGCAATTAGACCAAAAAAATATACGTCTTTCTTTAAAATGAATCATACGTTTATATGTGGATTTTTCCAGTTGGGTCTAAAATTATTAAAAAAAGAAAAAAATATTCTTATATTATTAAAATTATTTAAAATTTATTTTCCAGAAAAAAAAATAAATTTAGATCACGTCCTCTAAAATAATATTTAATATGATATAATTAAATATAATAAAATAATTTAATTTAATAATTTATTTAAATTTATATGTAATTATATTTAATAACAATTGGTTACATTTACAAACTAGGAAGAATAAAGTATACGTCTCCTGTGTGCTAAGTAACTGAAAAAGGGTCCGCAAAATTGGAGATTTCTGCAAAATAAAAAGAAGCCGCCACCAATCAATGAAATGACACGAGTGCCCGACTCAAAAACATAAATTATTTAGGGGGACAAAAATGCCCTGAACTCTGATGTCTGATCCGTTTAACTAGTCACTACAATACTCACTCATATAGGGCCATATTCGTATATGGAAACTTAAAAGGGAAAATACCCGCCTTTCTCTCCCCCATTTCAGATCCCCTGCCTAATCGTTTCAATTCAGGTCACACCTCTTCTTTGATCCAAGGTTACGTTTCTTTCATCATATTGCATAGCATTGCGTTCATACATTGGTTTTCTTTTAAAACAAAGTTTGTTTAAATGCTTTTGGATTTTGTCCATATCAGGATTTGATTTCTGTTATTGTAGGATTGAAAAGGAAGAAAATTTAATCTTTTTAGGGAAAGAAAGAATTTGATTCAATAATGGCATCTCCTGTGCCTCGAGGGCCACCTAGGCCTGGCTATGATCAGCAAAATCCACCTCCACCAACACCACCTAATCACAGCCTAAATACTCCTCACGCTAACACTAATGCCTTAGCTCATGATATTCAGAATTTGAATCTGAATAATTCTGGTCCTAAGCCTCCTCCTTTTGCCGATTCATCACATTTGCCACGAACACCAACTTCCTTGGTTGTGTCCCCAACAATCCCACTCCCGGGCATACCACCTGCTACAATTTCAAGACCTGCAATGCCACCCTCTCACTGCCCACATTGCCCCCATATGTGTCCCTCAGAAGGCCTACTGGTAGTCCGCAGACTCCAACTGTTGGGTTTAGAATGCCACCCCCGGGGTCCTTGCCCTCATCTATGGGTGGTCCAGTGGCTCCTCCTCCTCCTTCAGGTATAGCTTCTAGTGGCCTCCCATCTTCTGGTTTACCTAGCGGTCCTACTGTTGCGCCTCCACCTGTGTTGCTCGCCCAAGTACTTTTGCTTCATCGCTGCCTTTGAGTGCTGGTACAGCTGTACATGCTTCAGGTGTATCTGCTAGTGGTTCAATGAGTAATGGGTCACCATTTGCTTTAGGGATTACCAATGGACCCAGATTTCCTCCAGCTGGAAGTGCCACAATAACAGTTATGGGCCCTCCTCTGACAAGTATTCTAGCTCATGCTTCTCCCAAGCTCAAACTATGCAATCTTTTCTAGGCATTGGTTCTCCACCAGCCCTTCCTATGCAACCACCTCCACCATTTGCATCTGGATCCCTGGATGTTTCGCCTCCATTAGGTCCTCCACCAGGAGCACAATCATGGCCAATGCAATCCCAACAGGCAAGCATTAAAACTTTTATTTTTCCTTGATATCCATTATTTGCTTATTTTGAACTGAACTGCAATTTGTGCTATATATATGGATTATTCATTCATGGCCTGGTGGTCAGCATGTGGTTGACAAAGAGGAGAGAAGTTGCAGTTGTAGAAGATGGGATTTGAATGGAATTCCATGTGCCCATGCTATCTTTGCCCTTCATCTCAATAATGAGAAGGGAGAAGATTGTGTATGAGTGTTATAGTGATGAAAATTATGTGAAAACATATTCATAGTGCATCAATCCCATTAATGGAATTGATTTGTGGCCTGTGAGTAATGAGGACCTAGTTCTGCCACCTAAAAAACCTAAGCCTAAGAAGGGAAGAAAAGCTATACTGAGAAGAAAAGAGGCTGAAGAGTTAGAAAGGGCTTTGAATAAGGGAAAGTGTTAAAAAAAAAAAAAAAAAAAAAAAAGAGTTATTAGTTGTGGGAGATGTGGTGAGACAGGCCACAATACCAGAACTTGCAAAAGGGATGTACCTCAAGATCACCATAACTCTAAGAAGAAAAGAACATGCAAATTGCCTGTGAATATCAATCATTTGTAAGATTTATGATTTTTTATGATGCATATTATTGAAATACTAAGATTTATTTTCAGGTTACGTCTTTTGCTAAGAAGACAAAGTCACAGACAACAAGTTCTACCTCTCAAAATCCTGCTAAATCATCCAAGAAGTCATCACAAAATCCCATCAGACCATACACTATGCCATGGATGCCTGATGTAAGCTCTCATACATAAATTCTTTATTTTGAGCATACTTTTGTAATGAAATAGATAGGCATATTACAATCTAATATTGTACATGTGACTGTTTGGAAAATAGGGTAGCAACAAAGTTTTAAATGACACAATATTCAATGCAACTCAGAGTGATATTCCACACTCACCAAACTTTGAGAATGATAAACCAGTCTTTAATTCACGACCGAGCATACCAGTTCAAACTATGTCTCAAGACAAGGGTTCATATAAATACTTCTTTTAGCCACAAATATGCAGCAATGATGATGTAGAGATGCTCATACAAGCAATGCTAATTGATGATGATGATGAATATGATGCATGGGGTTCAACAAGAGGTAATATATTGTAAGGAGTTTATAATTCATATATTTGGATCTTGTTGGCACTAATATGTAATTATCTATTATGCAGGAAAATAAGAAAAAATTTAAGAAAATTGTAAAACTCATTGAGATTGAGAAAAACAACACAAGTGGAGTAAGGAAGCAAGTACTTCAAACCCGCAGACCAATCACTAGGAACTTCAAACCACCAGCACCAGCAAGGAAACAGGTACTTCAGGGGTAGCATGTTCAAGTAAAGAGGAGCAACCCACCAGTGCCAGCAAGTGCATCCAAACCCTTTACCAGACCTTGTAAGAAGGCGCAAACGACTGAAGTAATAACGAAGTCTCAGAAGATGGGAGAGAAGTGAAGCAGATTCCAACTAAATCTGGATTTGGACCTGGACACCCTGAAGAGATAGAAAGCAGCGAAGGAACCAGATTCCAACCAGTGCCCCCTTAATAGCCTCTTTTATTACAAGAGCTCTAGGACCAAGAAGTAGTGAATGGGCAAGCTTTTGGCTTTTTTCTGATTTTTAAACTTTGTTTGTTGGTTTATAATAGTATGACTTGGTAGGTATTGTTTGCCATTATATTATTCTTTTTTTTTTTTTTTTTTTATCATTGAACCATGTCTACCATTATATAACTTTTATTTTTTGGTAGTTCTTAGTAATGGAAGATAAGGTTCAATGAAAATGATAATAGGAAAAGCTTTTATAGTTTCATAGAAAAACTTTGGCAAGCATTTGGTTTTGTAAATGATTATATGTGCACCTGTTTCAACTTGTTGGAATACAAATTGCAGATGATATTCAATTGTGATATCTTTATTGTTATTTATTTATTGTCATTTTGTGATCATTTTTTCCTATTTTTTATAAAATATTTATATGATAATATTCATTTAATTACATGTCATAAAACAAAAGAGAACAATAATAATCATTTACAAAAATAAATTTCACATTAATAATAATTATTATATTTAATTAATCATATGCATCATTACTGATACAAATTTCACATTAATAATAATACATTATTATTATTATTATTATTATTATTATTATTATTATTATTATCTTCCTCCAAGTAATTTTAGATTAATAATAATAATTATTATAACAATATTATCTTCATCTAAATTTCACATTGATAATAATAATAATAATAATATCTTGATGCATTACTGATATATGTTTCATATTAATAACAATAATAATAATATTAATAACAATAATAATATTATCTTCTTCCAAATTTCACATAATAATAATAATAATAATAATACTTTCAAAAAAAAAAAAGATTAATAGTAATGATAATTGTCATTATGTGAACACTTAGGTACATCTTGAAGAGGATGCAACCTCTTCCTCTTCGATCAAAACAACCTAAAATTCCCCAACTTCCATAGATCCTCTTCCATCAACCCAACTATCCCCCACTTTCACAAATGCAACCCCTTCTTTTCCACGAAAACACATACCCATAATTCCACACAAGCGGTAACTCACACTCCATCCTCAAATTCTATTGACCCATGCTAATTCAAAACAATATCCCAATACAAAAAATTATTGTTACAACAAAAACCCAACAACCCTTCCCTTTTTCTTCCAAATTCACACATCCATCATCAACACAGACCTCAGCACTAGGCATATCAAATTCACCACAACATCCCTCAAGCTCCTGTTTGCCAGCAACTTCAAGTTCCATGTTTAGGTCTTCACTTTCAACTCTCTTCATCAGCATCATTATTGTTTCTTTTGTTCTATCATTCATTAAAGCTTCCTCTGCCAGTCATACATCATGCCACTTGAAGTACGTACAGTAAACCCATGCCCTACATGAATAGAATGTTGTAAATGATGTAAAACCATCATAATTCTTGCATCCAAAAAAGCTCCTCCCTGAATTTAGAATAGTTCGTGAAGTCTTCAACGGTGATTGACAGCCACCGTTGCAGAAAGGAAAACCAACTCGCATCATGGCTATTGAAGTTAGAACGAGGATTATGTTAGGGTTTGTGTACAGTTGATCAATTATGTTAGGATTTGTGAAGAAAGTCAGTCAATTATCTCATCATTTTTGAAGGAAGGGCCAGTCTACTTATGTTAGAGTTTCTATAGTGTTCTGAATTTGTATTTCGAAGCCCCTTAAGGATGCAAGCTAAAAGAAATGGGTAATTTGAATTTTTCACTTTGTATTTCGCATTTTCTAGAAGAAGCTGATGAGGCAACATGGGTTTACTTGCTGAGTCAGCAGCGACATACCACATCAGCACCGGAATATTTTAATTTGATCTAAATTAGCTTAATAGACTATAATGGAATAAATTAAATAGTTCTCATACTGCAATAATTAAAATTTTTTTAGGTGATTAGAATAGAATCGCACCTTTAATTGGAGCGGCTCCATTCCAACTACTTTTCCACCATTTTCATAATAACTAATATTTAAAAAATTTAATTAATTTTAAAAATAATTAAAAATATTTAAGCAGATAATCAACAGCGAAGTGTTCACTCGACGAGAAAATCTGCAGTAACCTCAAATTCAGACATCTGGATTGATGATCATGAATCTACTCCTATCCTAGAAGCCCACCAACGGATGTAGTACATTCTTTCACATTAACTTTTGAAAAAGTTGGGTATAATTTGTCAACCAAAACCTTTAATGTCTCCCTTCTTGCTTTGGCGCCCACATCTTCTGACCGTCGATTGGCTGTGTCCACTAGTTAATGTGACTGTGTGGCAATAGCAACTTCGGATTCGGATTCTTAGCATCCCTGATTATATTCATGAAAAAAAAAAGTTTCAATTAATGTAAGAAATGTTTTGAATTAAAGTTTAAATATTAATTAATTTCTATAAAAATTATAACTTTTAAATTTTAGTTTATCCATATAGATATTTAATAATAAACTAGCTCAAATCGCAAACTACAATCACATAATTAAAAATATTAATTTTACTAATATAATGGAAAAGTGAATATAATAAATTTATTCATTATTCCTGTGTTAGAATTTCTGATAAAATAATATAACAAATTATTTTCTATTTTTGGAGCAAGAATAATTTTTTATCAATATAGATACAATTTGGATTTTATTTTATTAATCGTACAACGTGGTCGGATGTTGTAATTAAGATTTAAGAGTGGCATGATTACATAAATTCCTTACACAAAAGAAGTAAGCTGGTGCCGATTTAAAAATAAAATGTACAAGCTTATCTAATAATATCTGTCATTGCATCAGAAATTTTGAATTTCAACATCAGCTAATACTTAAATAAATGTGAAATGGAAAAGGTAAACGAGATAAAAATGAGAGGCACTGAAAACTTGGGATTGTCTCCCAGTGGCATTTTTGTGCAAATACAAGGAAACAATAAAACAAATTTCAAAAGTATTGACTGATTTATAGCTCGATCGGTTTGATAGATTTGATTTAATTAATTTAATAATAAATAAAATTTAATAAATATTATTAAAATCATTTTAAAATTTTAAAAATATATAATTAAAAATAAAAAGATAATGTTACAACCACTTTACGTCAAATTGAATCAAGTACTGATATCGATTGAATTTGTTGATTCAATCTGATTTTTAAAACACTAGTCACCGCACTAGGGTAAGCTAAGCTGTGGATTTTGTTGCCTAGCTAGATCATATCTTCCACGTTATCTTCTGCTGTTCCATGGGCAGTTTGTCTCATACATTTGTTGTTTTATTATTTGTTGCAATGTAATCATGCATATGAAAAATTTTATCGAAGATAAAAATATTTTATATATGCATTTGCAAGCATTATTACTGTTGTTCAGAACCGTACTCGATGCTGCTGTCACATTAGAATTCAACGTCATATTCAGGGATGGACGGACACTAACCATCACTCGTAACGAGATAAAATAAGAAAATAAAGATGAAAATAATAATTGATTATAATTATTTTTTTATTTTTTTATCTAAATATAAAAAAGAAAATAAGTAAAAAAATAAAATTTTTTTTTTCTTAAATATTTTTTCAAACATAAGGGAACGAATGGCTATAGCTATTAATACTTAGATCTGCACAGCCTGTGAACACCATCTATTCATCAGAATGACAGATGGAATCAATAATGCAATCTGAAGAGCTTACGTGGAAAGATAATTAAAGTTAATAACTTTTTAAAAAGAAAATCTGAAAATTCTCTTTAAAAAATGAAAACAGGCACTCCATCGTTTCTTTCTTTGTCATAAATTGTTGTTTGGTAATGGAGCTACCTCGATTCCCAAACAATTCAGTCGACATATGAACATTGGTCCCACCATATTCCATTTTATATTACGATATGTTTGGGGCAGCCCGAAATATTAATTTACAGGTCATTTAATATTTCAATTCAATCCATATGCAATCGTAATTTGTAAATTATTTTTTTAACAAAAATACATCATCTTTTTTTAAATGAAAAAAATAATTCTCATTCATGAAAAATATAAAATTACAAATTCATATAAAAAAAATCAAAATTTACATGCAATGAAAAATATGTTTCACTCGGTGGTTACACTAAATCATAATTTAATGTTTTTATCTTCAAGTGAGCCTAATTATATTACTATAAAAAATAGATAAATTGTTTTAATAATATTGTAAATAAATCTTATAAAAGAAAAATAATTACCTACATATAAGAAGAACCACATTTATATAAGAAAGAACAAAAAACTCACATCAAATTTATAAAAGAAACGAGTAAAATTAAAAAAATAAATATAAATTTATATTTATTGATAAAAAATAAATCAAATAGTAAAAAAAATAATAAAATTATGAGTTACCACTACAATTTAATCAACGAAATATTTAAATTCGAACTCTTATCGCCTTGGTTATACCTAACGAAAACCTCAATGATCGACTTCCGCGTGTTCAACACATGGCTGTTTCTTTGATATATCTCTATATAAAGGAGCCTTACGTGGATGCCATTGGTCACACACACACACTGCCATCTTGTATCTCATCATATCTTATTCTAACTTTTGTTCGTGAGATCTAATAATGAAGGGTGCTATGCTTTTCCTGCTCTTCCTGCTGCTTGTTTCCACCGGTAAACTCTGCACTCTAACCATATATCATATGATATACTTGATGCATTAACTGTACTACAACTTTTTGTCCATATCATATCATATGTGCAGAGATGGGGCCAACGGTGGTGGAGGCCCGGACATGCGAGACTCAGAGCCACAAGTTCAAGGGCACATGCTTGAGCGAAACTAACTGCGCCAACGTTTGCAAGACGGAAGGTTTTACCGGAGGAGATTGCCGGGGCTTACGCCGTCGCTGCTTCTGCACTAAACAATGTTAATTATTCTATATATATGTAGTTAAATAAATGACGGTAGAGTGCATGCCTCAGAGGCCTATGTGACAGGAGAATATATTAGGTTATATTGTCCTCTTAAGGCGCTTGTGGGGTTGTGTGTGTGTGCTTGAGAATAATTAAGACAGAGTTATGTTGTGTGTGTATGGTGTTTTCGTGTCAATTTTATCTTGTTATGTTCAGTGTTTAATAATGTCTAGAGTTTCTGTTACCATATGTACCGGGGCTTAATTAACTGTGCTTTCTTCAGCCATTTGCTTATTTCTTTACCCCTCTATGATCTCACAGCAAATGATTTTCTTCTGCTTCTTCTTCTTCTTTTTGGCCAAGAAATGAGCTACTCTGCTACTCCATGTTTAGCTTTAGCAGTTTCCAGAAATACCATTTAAAATGAGATCCCAATACTTGAAATCACTAGCTAAGGAGGAGGACTTTGACCAATTAATAAATCTTTGGTGGAAATGATACTGGACTCTTCTCTAGAATTATATAAATAAGTTTGGTACCTGCTGAAATCAAATTTACATAGAGAGGAAGAAGGATTCTGAAGATAATGTTGTATAAATTTGTGGAATAGAACATTTTAAAGTTTTTCATTTCTTAAGTTATAAAGCTTCTCTCAAAATACCATGCTTTCTTGTACCTTACTGTGTTTAGCATAGGATACTCCTTTATCACTGCCTTTTCTTTGAACATTTTAGCTTTGGAAGAAGTTTGGATACTTTTTCCTTACCTTGAGAAGAGAAAAAGACAAGAAAGGATATAAAAAAAAGATTTTGAAATTAACATCTTTTATAGTTATTGAAAATAAAAATTAAGACTTTATTTGAAATAAATTACATGCAAGTTTTATTTTTATTAATAAAATTTATTCATTTCAATAGTAATATTTTTATGTAAAATAAATTTTAAATTAATAGAATCATTAACAAATTTTTAAATTTTCTCATCAATTTTTAAATGAAAAAAATGAATTTTTTTAGATATATCTTTATAAATTAAAACAAATTAATAAAATGAATTTTAATTTATTTATAATTTTTCAAAATCTAAATTTTCATATATAAGCTAAATGAGAAAAAAAGTAAGATTTCTTTTTTTTTCTTTTTTTTTTTTTGAGAGTACACAGTATTTAACTTCATGTTTTTAGATTGAAAAGTCAAGGTGCGATTAATTAATATATAATAGCCTGAAAAATAATATGTTTTAATTTCAGATGAATTTTAAGATTAAAATTAATATATATAATGATTGTCCAAAAAAATAGTAAGAAATATAAACAAGATTATTAAAATTGCGAATTCACTTAGAATTAATAGAGAATTTATAAAATTGAATCATAGTAAAATTTTATAAACTATATAAAAAAAAGAGCCTTATATATATATATATATATATATATATATATATATAATTAAATAACTTTTAATCATCTCAATGGTTAGAGTAAGATTATTCATGTCATGAAAACATAAAGTTAAAAATAAAATTAACAAAGTTAATATAAACTAAAGAAAATTATTCAAAATGCAGCATATGCCTCTGTCTTGCTCTGTGAGGAAAACTAAACCAGCATGCTAACGCATGCAGAATTAATAACTCTATCAGAAGAATTCAACATTTTTTTTTCATCTTCTTAAAGAAGTAAACAAAAACACCATTGTTTTGCTCTAGAAAATGATAACTTTCATTAACCTTACATTCTTAAAAATTGTTTATATATCAAAAATTAAAAAATTTTTCCACAAAAAAAAAAAATCAAATAATTAATCAATGAACTAAGTAATTAGGTAGAAGTTTAATCAATTAAACTGTATTTTAGTATCAGTAAAATTTTAAACCATCCAAAGTTTATGGGCAAATGGAAAACAAAACCAAACCATGGGCTCCCATAGATATGTGTCTTCGTACCAGGAAACAAAAGAAGACGATAAAGTTGAGGATATCAACATCAATACAGTAAAGACACAAGAGAAACTGTAACAAAATTATTGAAAAAAAAAAAAATTCAGTTTCACTTCTTACATCTCTCTCGATAAGCAAAACCATCAACCCGGTTTCTGGTACTTTTGTGGTGACGAGAAGCTGAAGGTGGCGATGAGGAATGAGAAGAAGCCAAGGGAGAAGTTGGCTTCGTAGCAGTCAATGAACAGACCTTTTTTTTTTTTTTTGGGTCTCATCAAAATGCCATTTAAGAATATTACATATGAATTCATCCGCAAGACTTAAATCAATTATTGTTCATAAATTAATTCCATCATGACCATTAAATAAAGAAAAGACATTAATTCACTATACTTGATTATGTTTTTTTTTTTTTTTGAGAGAGAGAGCAACTTAAATATGCATATATAATTGGTGTAAATTAGTACATTTTTAATATGAAATTTGATCATATATATTTTATTTTTTTGTATTTAATCAAATCAAATTTTTTATTCATTTTTTGTAATTATATACAGACCCTCAAGAAGTCAAATACGGCTTTAAATTGATACTATTATTATCAGTCTATTTAATTGCTTTAAATTCCATATATGCTTACTGTAAATAAATATAATAGATGCATAAATATAAATATTTAATCAAATTCTATCTAAAATTTATCAAAATAACAAAATAATAAATAAAAGATGAATATCAAATATGTTGCAAAATGCAACGCATAAATATGTTCCGTCTTATAGTTCCTATCAAGTGACATTTATGCTGTCATTGCTCTAAAGCTGTGTTTGATAGGTTTTTTTTTTTTTTTGGACGTTTATTTTTTTAGTTTACATTTTATATTTACAAAAATATTTTTTAGAGACTTAAACATTAATTTTAACGATAACAATAATCATATTAAATTGCATTAAACTTTAATTTTTCAAATACTAAATTTTTCAATTTTTTACTTTTCATATATATTTAAATAAATTCAATATCTAAAAATAAAATAATAATAATAATAAGATTACCCTGGTATATTGTTTCGAATATTATGAATCATTCCATTTCTTTTAAAAAAGTTGTTACCTTCTATTTTACATATTATTTAAAAATTATATTAAATATTTTATCAATTCATGTATTTTTTTATATATATCTCAATCATATTAATGAGATAATTAATATAATTAATACATTTTTTCTTGTTTAATAATTAATAATAAATTTAAAAAGTGATTATAAATATTTTTAATTTAATAAAAATGGATATGCATTTTGAGATATTTTTAAAAAATAATGAATAATTTTTTTGGGATGAAGTGAATATTTATTTTACCATAGGCTGAATCCTAATTTAAAAAATAGAGAATAATCACAGTTTTTTATTTGTTTCATTTTTATCTAAAAAAAGGGAGAAAAATGTTGTTTTTATTGAAAAATGTTTTTACATCTCCAACTATTGACATGATGACACGTAACACCCAGAAATCAAGAACCTTCGAGTAAAACCACCATCACCGCCGCTTCAACAATAAAAAACTAACCGATCAACAAAGCCCTAAACGAGAAGCCAAAAATGTTCTTCTTCTTTGCTGGAGGATTAGAGCAACAGGTCCGCCAGGTCTTGAAATCAGGTGCGGGCAGGTGCATTAACTGCGGTTCTATTGCTGATCTAGTGGAGTACGAAAAGGTTCTCAAGCTTTTCTTTGTTCCCGTCTGGAAATGGCCTGGAAGAGAGCCCGTTCTGTTCTGTAGAAACTGCAATCTCATGTTTCCTCTGCCGCCACCAACGGTGCCTCCCGCATCCGTTCCGGAGAGCTTGCGGTGCCGTTCTTGTGATGGGGTTGTGGAGCCTGAGTTCAGATTCTGTCCCTTTTGTGGTTCGTCTCTGTGATTGGGGTGTCGT
The DNA here is from genome assembly GCA_949677035.1 of Omphalea diandra. Taxonomy (NCBI): domain Eukaryota; kingdom Viridiplantae; phylum Streptophyta; class Magnoliopsida; order Malpighiales; family Euphorbiaceae; genus Omphalea; species Omphalea diandra. Next base: position 40,915 of record CATIWR010354760.1, read on the forward strand.
TTTTTGATTTGTAAGTTGTAATAATTTCTAATTTTGCTGTGTAATGGAGAATGGAATTATAAAGAGAAGATGAGGGAGCCAGTTTGGAAATGTGCAAAACTTTCATTGGATATAATGTTTATTACGATACAACAGAGATTTCCATCTGTCAACGACCAGCTCATTTATCTTAGCTATGAAACAATTTTCAGCACTTCGTTGGCAATTTTGAATTTCACTGTACACAAAATCAATAATGGTAGCATACAGTTTCTGTTATTTTGCAAGGACTTGTTGCCTCAGATCAATTAACAGTTTCCATTTGGAGTGTGGTGTGGTTTTGGAGACCAAAGTTCAACTTCACGCCCAGCATTCTCTGCCAGTTGCTCAATTATTTGCACGCCTGATTCAGGATTGTTAAGTTGGACAACAGGGGGTTGATTCTTGAAAAGCATACCAGAAGTTAGATCCCTCATAAAAAAAATTTTTTGTTCATTTTCTCTCCGTCCATTTGCTGAATGGTAGTTCTTTCGCTCCTCGCTCCACAGCTTCTCTCCATAGCCTATACCTTACTCCTAGCTTATCATAAGAGACCGGTAAATTCCACACGTTTGCTCCGTTGATCATTCGCTCCTGTTGTCCAACTACAAGGCGCAGATCCTCATTTAATACCTGTTTCATACAAGTCACAGAAGTATTGCTGAAGTGTGAGAACGGGACAAGAAATGACGATCATTTATGATTCTTAATGATATACTAACTACCATATCTAGTTTGATAAGCACTGCAACTAATCGACCTAATGAGTGAAGCTGGGAATCCATCGATGATGCAAGTTGAAGGCACCTTCACCACCTAGCCAATCTTATGGGGTTAATAACCATTTGTTCTCATCCTCAAGGAGTCGTTTCTCTTTGCCTCATCCCAGACTCTTTGCCTAAGGCTTGTGTTTTTATTCTTACAATATTCCACCATCTAGGTGATGAGGTCTTAGAACAATGCAACGACATGGTAATTCAGCTAAAGGCTGAAACTATGCCCTGTATCAACATAATGACATCGAAAAGTGGAGTTTGATTTCAACAATTTTATTACCTGCTCAGCAAAATGTCTCCATAGATAGTGCATGAAAGGAATATGCTTTAGCACGGGAGCAAAATCCAGTGACATTCTGTATAATAACCTTGTCTTTTGTCTTGATGATGGCAAACATACATGAAGTTGGTGAAGATGGGTTGCACATTGCCTAGTACTTTTCCCCTCTAGTTGTCCAGGCTTCGAGATCCCAATGGTTGATAACACCATACAAGGTGGTCGAAATTCCATGTCTATTGGATAAGGGTCCCAATATCCTTCGAGGCCAGATGCAGGTGTTAAAAATTTCACCAAGCTGAGAATTTAGATTATAACCAAAAGAAATATAAATTGCTATCAGTACTACATATTCTGATAAGAAATTTGTTCTATCCTAAAAATGAAACAAAAAAGTATCCTAAATGCTCGTGAAATGATGGCTACTTTCAACAAAAACCTGGGAACAGTCCAACCCTTTGCAAAGGTAGACGTGTGAGTAAAAGGAGCATGTGCAAGATCTAACAGGTTATCCAGAAGTAGCCCATGTTCCACTGGAAGTTCCATGACAATCTACCACATCAAGGACATAGCTTATGTGAGATGACATGCATCTTTGTAAAAATCAAGTAAACACTTGCAAGATTTCCATCATTCATCAAAAGGAAAATGTACCTCAGCATGGACTTGAAAACCTGAAGGAGGCTGTAGTGAAGGAAGCGTCGCTGCTGGAGGGTCACTTCCAGGCCAAACCCATATCATCCCTTCTTGCTCAAAACATGGCAATGACTTTATCTTCACATTAAGTAGTCGAGTAGATGGCATTTTCTCACATTTGCCATCTGTTGAGTATTCCCACCCTAACATTTGTTGATGACCAATTTTTCAAGAATTAGAGACCTAATATTTCTTGCTAATCTTAATCGACAGTTTATGATTATCGATCACATATTACATGAAGAGTCCAAATATGTCAGAATATTATATCCAACTTGTTTCCTTTTGTTCGTACTGACCATGGTAAGGACATTGGATCCGACCCTCATTTACCGAACCAAGGTGAAGAGGACATGCTCTATGTGCACAGGTGTTCTGGACGCATCCTGGTTTCCCATCTTTCCCACGGAACACAACCCATGGTTCCTCAAAGCATTCAATAGGAATCTAAAACAAAGGCAATTGTCAAAACATGGTGTTAAGAAATGCAAAGGTTTCCATGGTACATCATCTCTTCATCTCTCAAGAAAAATTGTCAAAACATGGCACACATTGTTTTACCATATCAAACAAAGGAGAAAAAAGGAGGGCACACCTAATGATAGTAATGAATTTGGAAAATAAGTATCAAATGTTAATCATTAACATTTTAAACTGTAACTTACCATGGTATCATCCTTCAGATCAGTGGAGAAAGCAACAGGGTACCAAAAATTCTTCAGGTGGGGATGGTAAGATTGAACTGGACCCGACACATTCAAGCTTTTCCGGGGTAATTTACCTTTTACAGTATCCACTATTTGTGTAGAAATTCTAGAAGAAGAGGATGCGTGGTCAGCCTCCGTTGCGCTTCTATCTTGTAACAGCCTATCATTAACTAATGCCTCCATGTAAGCTAGTTTATCTAAAGCAGTAGCTACCCTTGCCTCAGAAATATGAACCTGTTGTTATTCATGTGTCAGACATCATAATGCTGATGAAATTGTAGAGAAAAAAGAAAATATCTCATCACTTGGATGGTAAAGAACTAAAGGGTTTCTTCACAACAAATCAATGGGCACGTCTCACTAGATACAGATCTACTGAATCTAATAAATGTAGATAATCAATTGATAATTATTCCAGCATCATTTGGTTTATGCAAATAATTTAAATTTATTGTAGCCTCATGTTCAATTTCACTATGATCATTCCGAACCTGCTGATGAGCTTGGGCTAATTCTTCTTGCAACTCAGCTAGCTCCTTCTTCATGGTGCCAATGGACTTGTAATCACGAGCTAGAGGATTCAGAACTTCCACGACCTACAGCCATATTTCTGAAGGTGAGAATTCATTTTACAGATAATTAAAAAAGCAATTCAGAGAAAAAAAAATAAAAAGCAGTTATTGGGTTATGTAGGATTCAAAGGTCATATGTACCGGATTTCAAGAGAACTAAAAACTCAAGATCACGAATACAAGCCAATGTTAGTATCCATAAGTCAACTCAAATAAACCTCCACTCTGCTCAATTCTATTATAATCATAAAACATTAACTAATGAAGTCAAGAATATAAGACCTTTTGATGAAGGAGCATGATGGTAAGAAGATCCTGTCGAGCACGCCAATCACAGTACTGAATGTCATATCTAGCCACTTCGAGTGCTTGATTCACATCCAGGAACCTTCCTTTACATGGTGGCATCTGAGACCTTGGATCCTCCACGTCAAAGAGGGTACCCCATGCACTCTTCTTATCTAGGAGCCCTCCCTCCTCTCCAAATACTGCATACACCCTAAACCCACCCCTAACTGCCTGAAAACATAAAAAGCAATTACAAGCAAAGCTATATAACATAAGCACCCAGAATTTAGCAGGTTTACCAAGAATCTAGATGTTGGCAGAGACAATAGAAGCAAAACACCATATTCACACACGATATGTAGCTGAATGTAATCTACCTTATAACTAATCTAACAAATCAATCAAACCTAAACAAAAGTTCCTCTAGATTAGAATTACTCAAAGAATTTCAGTAGAATTAGTAACACTTAAAAAAATTTCAACTCTCGAACAATCACCGCTTCCAAGAATTCAAATTTCTAAGAAAATCAGCAACTACCCATATAAGTTCAGCAGATAAAGAAGCGAAAAGTAGTACCTTTTTAGCATTAAACTTAGATGATCCACATAAAGAAATGGGAAGAGACAGGGCTGCGGCAATAGCAACAGGGTTCATGGCGTTTGAAAAAAAATAATATAAGTCCAAAACCGCAGAAAAGAGAGACAACAAACAAGGCAACTTTACTGAGAGTTTTGTTGGAAGATAAGAGGTTGGTGTTTCGCGCGATCTCCTCTGGCCTGCCATGGATCGCCAAGTGGACATGCGTGGACTCCGTGTAATACGTGGCACTTCCTGCTTCCACAAGCCCATGAGGAGGGAAGAAAGGATCTTTTGATTTTTCGCACTCGTATGTGGCTATTCATATCTTGCCAGCTCGGATTGTGAAGATATATTTCTCTATCCTTTTGTGTCTCTTTGTTCTGGCTTTCTTGATTTAATTCTTTCTCATTGGCTGTTTGATATATTGGGTGTGATGAATGAGATGCACAAAATGTTGTCCAGCCATTTTTAGGTTGATGTTGTGATTGGGATAATGATTGATGACTTTAATTTTGAGTATTTAATTTATATAAAAATATTATATTTTTATTTAAGTAAAAATATTATTTTTTTGGAAAAGTTAAAATTTTAAATATGTGAATTATTTTTTTCTTTTTTTATCTATATGAAAAAATATTTTTTTACTTCAAGAGTGAAAAAGTCACTTTGATATATCTATTATAAATTATATAATTATACATATATAATTATATCCTTAATTAATATAAATATAATATGTAGACATATATAATCTTATATATGATTCTATTTACCAAATTAAAATTATATCTTTGCCAAATGATTAAAAACTATACATATATCCTTAAGTAACTCAATGAAATTCAAGAATATCAACAATCATTTTTTAAAATCAAATAATGACTAAATTATAAAAAAGTTGTAGTCTTTTATCATTTAGTAAATACTTAGATCATTTTTAGATTTTTTTAAAATTGATTATCATATAACTATATATTCGAATATTTATTGTAGCTAACTAGCATATTTGATAAAATCTATATAATAAAATTTGAAACCTATATATATTTAATATTAAATTGGTCACAATGATTAATTTATAATTATTTAGTTTAGTGAATAATATTTATATTTTATACTGGATTTATCATTATGATAAATTTTATTTCATAAAATTTTTTATATGAATTAATTAAATAAATATACAATTACATTAGAGATATAACAGTAATTTAAATTAATTTTTTTCAACTTTTGTATGCAAACTAAATACATTAATTTTGAATTTTCAGAAAAATTTTATATCCAACTAAATATAAAAATTTTACATTTCTGAAATTACTTTTAAAAAAATTTTACTTTTTTAAAAAAGTAATCATAAATAAAATATTAAATTTAACAACTATACGCGTATTTCAAGGAAAATTTTAGGTTGGCTAGTAGAATTTATAATATTATAAGGCATTGCAATTTTTTGGCTTTGCAATATTTTGGATCAACAAGTCGTTAATTTATATGTTACGGGGACATTTGATTACTGTAATTTATTATTTTTATTTGAAATTATTAATTTAAAAAGTAAATTTTTGGATAAGTAATTTTAAAATATAAAATTTTTATATTTAACTGGATATAAAAATTTTTGAGAAATCTAAAATTAATATTTTGAATTTATACATAGAATAGTTCAAATAAATGAATAAAAGTTGTTACCATCCCTAATACAATTGCATATTTTTAGTTAATTAATTTATACAAAAAGTCTTATACAATAAAATTAATCATAGTGATTATATAATTATATCATATAATATTATAATACCTAATAAATATGATATTAGAATTTAATTTAAATTATTATAATAATATTACAAAATAATATTATAATATAATAATATATTACAATATAATTAATAAATATTATCCAACAATACTAAATAATTATTCTTTTATAATAAAAAGTACTTAATAATGATAATACAATAATAATTTAAAATATATAGTCTATGATAATAAAAATTTAAGAAAATCTAAAAATGATTTAATTACTCAATGAACTTGTAAGAGACTATAATTTTTAGTAGTTCAATAATTATTTTAATTCTTGGTTTTGATTAGATTTGTCTTAAACAAATATATAAGTTTTAGTTTAGTAAATAAAAAATATATATAAAGCTATATATTTCTATATATTACATTAATTAAGAGTATATTTATTAATATATAATAATATAATGTTTAATAATTATGAAAAAATAACTTTTTCACCTTTTAAGATATATATATATATATATATATATATATATATATTATATAAACTATATTAATTTGATTTAAATCAATTATATATATATAAACCAGTCAGAGAGCAAAGAATTATGAATTTTAAATATAGAAAGTGATGAAATGTGAGTTAGTGGGTTTTTTTTTTTTAGAGATTTTTTATTTTCAGTTTATAAAAAATATAGAGTGTATATTTGATTAATATGATAATTTATCTTAAACAAGAGTTAGCAATTAGTAGAATATCTAACAGTTTCAGTTTATAAAAATAAATTTTTTATTATTTTTATTAATGGATTCTACTTTTGTAAATAAAAATAAATATATTTTTTTATTTTTATGTTAATTTATATTTATTTTACTATTATTTTTATTTGATAATAACAAATTATTATTTATTAATTATTTAAATTTTATTACTATTACTTATGTCTAATATATTATGTTCATGATTAATGTTTAATATATGTATTATAAAAAGTTTAATTTAAAATTTTTAAAAAATTTAATGAATGTTTATGTATTATTTATATTTAAAATCTAAAATCTAAAATGTATTTATTTAAAATATTAGTACTTATATTTAGAAATGATAATTAATTTCAATAATTTTATCAAATAATTAGAATATGTATGGGATGATCGATAAATGTAACTGATAGCTGATAGCGGTTTAATATTAAGTGTTTAGTAAATTATGTTTAACATTTCATGTTAATTCATAAATAACCAATAAATATGTATTATTAATATTTTGTATATTAAATTAAATAAATTAAAATTAAAATATAATAAAATAATATATTTTTCACATATACTCGCAAAATATAATTTCAAAACTTATAATGCTATGATTATTAATTTATATTTATAAAATCTTAATAATTATTTATTATTAATATTAACCAGTATACGTAAATATATTTTTAGTGATTAAAATATCCTATATATTTTTATAAAGTTATATATAATAATTTTAAATAGATTATTTATAATATTTTAATTTATAATTGGTATTTGAATAATAGAACTTTAAGAATAATGATAACATAAAGATAAATTTGACTTTTTTATTTATTATAACTATAAAGGTTCAAAAAAAGTTTCAAACAAGAGTTGATAAAAATGACAGCTGATTAAAGTTGTATTTATCAAATAAATATTTCTTAGTTGATGAATAAAAAATCTTTATCTGTTGTATCTGTCAATTATACAAACACCTCATTAATATTAATGAGCAATCAATGACAAGAACCATGACCGACTAGTTTATCTTCAATGCGTTACATATTTACAATAACAAATTCACTTAATATATAATTCAAATCGATAAAATTTATCAAAAAAATATTCATATCAAGTAAATAATTTAATGTTATAATTAGTTTAAACTCAAAAATAAAAAATAACTATAATTAGTTGAATTTTGGTAAGTTAAATAAAAAAGTTGACATAAATAAAAAATTAACAACTAAAAATTGAGAAAGAAATCTGTAAAAATTAATTGATTATATATTTGAAAGTTGCATAGAAAAATTGAATGATTGAATAGGAAAATTAATTAAGTTGATTGTGTATTTTTCACGATTAAATAGAAAAATTAAGTGAGTTATTATTTATTTTTTTAATTACATTGAAAAAATAAGAGTGTTTTAAGATATATGTTTGAATAACATTTATTATGTTAATGCAAGGGCATTTAGGTGAAAAACAATTGAAGAGAAGTTACCATGTGACATCAACAGCTTCTCCTTTAGTAATATTTAATTGATAATCTGCTACAAGTAAGTCAAACAAATATTTAACCTTTAAACTTTTCATTTATGCACTTAATTGTCTCTCAATTTTAGTTTATATTTACTAAATTCTCATTTTAATCACATTATATGCCCTTTAATCCTAAAATAAATGAATTTTAGTCTTTATAGTTTATGTTATATCTAATTAGACTAGTGACTAAAATTTTTCCTCGATTTGCAAGTCATATTTCTTTTATCTATTAATTTTAAATAAAAAATATATTAGAATTAAAAAACAAAACATAGAATTTTTATAGCACCAATATTGATAGAAAGGATAAAATAAAATAAATATTAAATCATAAATTGATAGAAAAATAAGTGCAAAGGTAAGAAAGATTTGCCTAATCACAACTCTGATATCATAACAGTTTATGCAGATAAATTTTTTCTCTTGACTTTTAGAGAGGCTTGCACTATAGTGTGTTACATATAAATTTGTTATAACAAAAAATTTTAAATAGAAATTTTAAAATTTAAAAGTGCAAATTATAAATAATTTTATAAAAAAAATCTAAAAATAATATTGTAAACATGAAGTTAATGCTTAAATTAATTTTTTATTCAAAATTTTGAATATATAAAGATTAATGGGAGTATAATAGATTATCATAAATTACTTTATTTAAGTTTAATAAAGTTTCTTTTAAAATCATGATACATATTATTAAATATATGAATCAATAGTTAATTATTTATTATAATTATCTCACATATGTATATATATAATTTATAATTATTCATTAATTTTATTTTGATTATGAAATACTTAATGTTATTTGTTAATAAACAAACGTTTTAAATTAGAAATTGAAAAATTAAAATGTAAAAATTCTAAATATAAAGTAAAAATTATATAACAAAAATTATTATGAATAGAAAATTAGAAAAATTTTAAAAGTAAATATTCCAAATAACTTGAAAATAGGAGATTATATTAGACTAAAAGTAAAAATCTTAATAGAAATTCAAGATACTTTGAACAAAAAATTAGAAAATCCTAAAAAATAAAAATTTCAAACCATTTCTAAACAAAAAAACTAGAAAACCTCAAAAATAAAAATTCTAAATAGCGAGCAAAGGTTTAATTGATTTTATTGATTATTCAAAATATATATATATATATATATATATATATATATATATATATA
>CATIWR010354761.1:0-15030 GCA_949677035.1 Omphalea diandra
TATTTCATATTTTTCGAGATATATCTCTTCTGTCACGCTCTTTTTGTGTGATTTTTATAAAAATTATATATATATATATATATATATATATATATATATATATATATATATATATATATATATATATAGAAACGGAAATACGTAAATAAGGAAATATAGAAACATATATGGAAAAATGATATTTTTAAAATTCATAAAAAAATATAAAAATAAAAAAATGCATAATTATTTTTGGAAAAACATAATTTAACAAAAATTTTGATGATTCAGTGTGTGTGCATAATATAAGGGATAGAAGTCTTAAATCTTAAGCCTGCGCGTGAAAAAGTGCAGTCAACCGACGTTAGTTATTCCCTGACAATGTCGGAATTGGCAAACATTGGTGATCAGCGAAAGAGAGAGAGAAAGAGAGAGAGAGAGGCTAGTGAAAAGCTAGGATCCATACCAATAGACTCCCTCTTCCCCATTCCTGAACCCCAAAATTAGACTCTAGAGAATTAAAAGGAAAAGAGACCTAGGCCTTTTATTCCCAATTCGCTAAACAAGAAAGAAATTCACTAAGCAGGCAGGGCAGGAATGTGCCGTCGGGAGCTATTCTCAACTCATTAATTGCCATTCCTAAGTGTCCATACATACATACGACCCAAAGCACTCGTTGGCCTCATCAGATAATAGTGCGCACTTTTGTCTTTCTTTGCATTAAATTGACAAGAAGTTGTTCTGCGATACCTTTTTGTATTGTATTGGAATGGGAATCAATTTTTTTCTTCAGCAACATGAAAATCATTCCCACCCAAAGCTACAAATTTATTAATGGAAAATGATAAAGGAAGTAGTAAAGATGGAAATGTGCAATTTCATATTCTTAATTTCTTAAACTACCTAAAATGCCTTTACATACTATTATTAAAAGCAATTAATGTCTATCTCATGAGTAACAAATCTATAGACCAGAAAGATAATACCTTCGATGTCTTCTTGAAGTATCTATGAATAAATCAAAAGCATGTCTAGCATTGCTATGGCCACTAACAATTTTTAAGCAAAAGAACAGGAAAAGAATAATTGTCTTAATTAATAATAAACTTTAACAATTAGGCCAACCACTGCACATTTCAAGTTTTAAAAGTTAAAAATTAATTTTGACAAAATTTCAAGTTTAAAACTTTAAATAACTACTAAATTAACTCGAGGCAACTAAACTATATATATATTTTTTAACTAGCTAAGCATATTTGACAACTTCAAAATTTTGTAATTTTAATCAATAGAAACATAAACCCGCCCCGTGCCATCAATTTCTTTTTAATTTGGAATTAATAAAAGAAAAGTGCTAAGAAGAGACTTTCTTTCAACACTCACAATTTAATTGATAGATATCTTTTTTTTTTTTTAATTTTAATAATTAAAGATTATCAATTGTGTTATGTAGCAGCGTAACATATCAAACAAAATCGACATTCGGGCCCTATTCTTTTACGTTTAAATATTAATAAAATAATAATATGGACCAATCAAATGATGGGTGTTGAAGAAAAGTATTAATAAATGGTTTTTGCTAGCACTTATCTTAGTAGAAATACCATTAGGCATTTCCACTCCCATTCCTCTTTTATGAAAAATCACTCCGTCACATTATTCATTGGAACCTTCAGCCATAACCAAGTAGAAGAGACGACAATCATCATTAGTACACATGATAAAAGCAAAGGAAAGTTTGTTAAAACTTGAATATTGTCTTCCCGTCCCCTTTGAACAAAAGCTTTTTGTATGCTCGGCAATGCAGAACAGCAACGCTGCAAAAATCAGAAAATATGCTTCTGAAAACAATAACATACTTCTCTAATTAAATTACCATGACAAACTCAACTTTGTAATTTGGAAGCATATGCATTTCCAGGAGACGACATATCCGAAAAATAAATTAATTCAGAGGATGAAAATAAGTCAGGAAAGTTATAAAAAAATAACACTTGTTTTCTCCACAAACAGTTTCAATGGTTGGTGAGTATTAAGGTGAAAGTGTAATATTTGATACTAATTAAATATTAAACTCTGTATATTATGGAGCAATTTTTTATGAAAACTATACATATACGTTTGGAGTAGCATAGGACAAAATATTTTTCTTCCATGGCCAATCCCTCAAAGGAACAACAAAACAGCCCGTATAATAGCTATGCAGAAATAGGCTAATTCAAGGCTGGAAATCTGAAACTAGGACTTAGTTATACCACCAAATTATGGCATGGCGAAAGCTGTTATAGACTCCAGCTTATCATTGTAAATGGTGGTTTAAAATTTTACCTTCGATAGCAAGAAACTTACGTGCATTTGGTGAAAATTCATCTCATCCTGCCTTCTGATGCAAGAAGCTTCATTTGTTCAGTGAGATGATTCATATGTTGAAAATTGTCCCAGCCACTCTCTTGCGATGATTGTAATTCCTGTTCTATGGTCATGTGACTCTGCGGTGAGCTTGAATTAATTTCATCTGTCTCTCCTGTGAGTGGGCTTGCTGTTAGAAACTGTTCCCAGAACACGTCATTAATACCTGGAAGCCTAGAGATGCCATCCATCAAGGTATCTGTGTCGTGATTGGGAGAAAAAGTATCACTTTCTAAAGAAATTGGCACATCCAGTACAGATGACATTGGATTGATGTTTTCTTCATTCCTAGTCTTAGAACCCACAAAATTTAAATTTGGAATTCCAATGGAGATGTCCGGTGCAATTCCTTGTCTCTCAGGGAAATTAGCTAGAATTGTATCTTGCCCAGCATTATGCACTTCCATCTCAGCAATATGATCTGTTTTAACAGGGTCAGTTACCATACACGATGGAGAATGGATGTCAGAAATGGCATTTGATGGATGACTGACAGAAAACTGTGACTCAGGGAAAAATGATGGCTCAGAAGCCGGTGGAACCTCTGTAAGCATCAATTCTGAGATCTGCCTACAAGTGCTGTTGCTGTCTAATGCACCGGAAGAAGGAACATTACCTATCAGGAAAGGACCAGAGCTGTTTACCAATGGTTCCAGTCTAGATGATGAATTCATCTTCAGGATCTGGTGCAACATTGCTTTTGCTGCTTCGTTCATTGAAGAGTGGAATTTCACAATTTGTCCATTTGGAGAATTACTGCCAGTTTTGCCTGCCAAACATTCTTCCTCCTGTCCAGGAAGTCTCCTCTTTTTCGTGCTCCCAGTAATACGCCTGGTGCTTTCATTCTTCTGCTGCACAAGCTGATTTAAGAAGCCTGGACTTTGCATGGCCTTTGCAAGGAATGACATCATTTGTTGTTGCCGCTGCTCCATTACCTGAACACGTTGCCCCACACTTTGCAACTGGTTATCTGTAGCTTGCTGTTGCTGCCTTAACCTAACAAGTTCCTGCATAAGCACATTCTTGTCCCTTTTGAGTCTTTCGATCTCTTCCTCTAGTCCAAACTTCCCAACTTCAACACATGCTGCAACTTTAGAGCTTTGAACTTGAGATGGTTGATTGCCTTGTACATGGAGAGGCTTTTTTCTAGATATTCTCTTCAATAGATGCTTTTGCCCTCTTAAGAAACACTCATTTGCAAATTCAAAGCGATCTGGATCAACCTTCCTGAAGCCCTATTCAATATGAATAATGTAGCCTTTATTATCAAAATTGATGATCATAATCAAGGTTTTTTTAATGTAGAAAGCCAGAAATGCAATAAGCACAATCCAAGGTCTGAGCACATAACAAATGCTGAATTTAATTGAAGTTCACATGATAAATGTAGTTACAGTCAACCTCTTCTGCAACTTTAAGTAAATGATCGAAATAATAAATAAAACAAAAAACAGTCCCTTAGTCATCCTGCCTGATAGCGAAGCATAAAATAAAACTTAATTTTATGGCTTATACAGTAACAGAGACTAGATGGTTATTATGATAAGGAAGGGAGTAACAGAAACTAGATGGATCTTACCTTCTGAAGCAGGAAGAGGCATACGAATGTGCCAGCGCATTCTGTAATTTATTTAATTAACTCCATAAGTCCTGCAGACTGTCTGTTATTTTAAGATGCATATTACCCAGGTATGGACAGGAGAAAAAATTAACAAATTTTCATTCTCTCATCATTTCTGGGCTTCATTTAATATTTTACTAAGAACACAAACATTTAGTTGTCATAACACTCAAAAAAAGCTTCACAATTTGAGTTATGGAGAAGTTAGAACATGATATTTTACAAGTTCAGATATTTCATAACAACAGAAAGACCAAATAAAATTGAAAGGGAAAAAAATGCTCATCACATGAAACCGCAGAAACTCCAAGTTGAACTATCAGAATACTCTATCACTGCCCTGAACTATCCAAGATCCAAACTCCACTTCAAAAGTCAAGCATGGCTTCTATTTGCATTTGCACTTCTCCAAATACCCTTTCCCCCAACACACACACACACACACGCAAGAGAAAAGGTGAAAATTACAGTACTCACTCACAATCAAGTGGGACTTATTCATAAATTTAGTAGATAGGCCCCATAAAATGTTAGACCAAAGTGCACTGTATAACTTATCAATAAATTTAAGGGTGGAACTGGGAAGTTTTGCGGGCAAGGAGATTGGAGAGAAAGAGAGAGCAATGTCATTTCCATCTGAATGGATTCATAGCCAATAGCTTAAAATAATACAAGTTATATAGATAAAAACAAAAACTGAAACTTTGAATTTCAAGTGATTTCATACGGCACTTACAATATGAAGATTAGGCTTGTTAACTATCAGTTTAACTCACAACACCAATGCACTTATCAAAATACTTTCAAGTAAATCCAACATTGGTCAAGTATACCCGATCAAAGTGTAATTTAACCTGCAAGTTTCAGCACAATGGTAATAGGTGATGTGGGTGAATTTCTGGTCAACAAAGTGCAATTTGACAAGCATGGATGCTGGTTCTGAGTCATTAAAAATTTATGCTGAAACAAAAAGCTAATAAAATGCTCTATATAAAAAGTGAAAATATTTTTCATAAAAACAAGAGCTTGCATGTATTGTCTCAATAAAAATAAATGAGATGACAACACATGTAGAGAACAAGTAAAGAAGAAAACCTTGTGGGCTTGAGTAGTTAAAGATGGGATAGCCCAAGAGAAAAGGGATTTGAGAACTGAATCGCGTAACCTAAACAAGTCCACAGTATGCAATAAAGCTTGCCTTAAAAACAAAAAGGTTCACAGGCTATTGAATCTATCCTAGTTCCCAAAATAAACATTGATAATTTTTCACCTTCTTTGTGGAAAGACAAGACATTTCAACCTATCAAGCATAAAATGAAGACATCACGAAACCCATGACTACATCAAAGAACCTATCAGGTAATCTACCATGCACAGAAAAGAGTCACTGGAGGTCCTCATGTAACTGAAGCAACCAAAGTTAACAAAATGCACATTTCTGTCCTTCAAGTAAACATCAGAAGGTTTAACAAGGCAATGGACATTGTTTGTCATCAGATTGCGCTCTCTGAACTGTAGAAACAACCTGGACTATATTAGCTTTGTGTCATCCATTCCCCAAAAACAGGCAACCTTCAGTTTCATTTTTTTTAGCAAACAGCATCTATGACAACAAACTAATCACCACTACAATCAGTGCATTCAGAAAAGCTTATTAGAGGAAGCAGGATCCCATACTTCCTCTCATCCTCAAACACAATATTCACATATTATCTATTACTAAGAAAATCCAATGTATTCGAGATATCAATTAATTGATTACTCCTCCACCACCACCAAATGCCATAAAACCAAAGGGGAAAAAAAACACCATGTAAAAACAAAGTGATCAAGATGAATGATAAAAAAAAAAAAAAAAAATCAAATACAAAAAGATTGAATTCCTATGTGCCACCCAACAATAAATTGATGTTTATCATTGAACAATGCATAATTATCCCAAATCAATCTTGACATGAGCCACGAAAAAATAAGACAATGGATTGTCCATTAGCAAAAATGAGCAACCAAGCTACTTTCCTGTAATTTCTCAGATAAACATAAACAGGAAAATTTTTACTTAAATCAACAGTGAGCAAACAACCTCCAAACTACATAAATATTGCATCTTCATCAAATACTTATATGACCTAAATTCCAACAGTAAAAGGAAACCCTAATAACAAGTAGATATAAAAATGAAACCTCAATTCAATCAATGAATCAACAAATTAAAGGAAGGAAGGAGTACGGACATAAGTATTCAACTGGCGGACAAAGCTAGAGAAGTTGCTGTGCTTGAAATACTTTCGCAACACGTCCTTTTGAAACTCCGGCACGTTCCATACCACAAAACTGTTTCCGCTGCTACTCCACGACACCATGGAATCGGTCCCCGCGTCGTCCACCATATCGTACGTCTTGCTCAAAAACGGCGGCACCGTATTACTGTTAGCCGATTCCATCCTCTTAACTAAATCCTAATCGTAATAATAATAATAATCGAATTCTTGTGTTACTAAAAAGGAAGGGTTTATAGTTTAGTGCAGAGCAGAGAGTGAGACAGAAGACGGAGATTTGGATTGGATAGAGTCCGTACGGTCAAGAATGAGGAGGTGGGATGTCGGCTAATACTGACACGTGCCAATTTGTTCTTCCCACCAATAAACTACTGATATTTTCATGAAGCTCTGGGTATGGGCACACTGGGCACCGTGTGCTATCGGGTATTGCTTCCTTTGGCTGCAAGAAATACACACACGAAAAACTCAACAGGTTTCAGTTGTTTGGCAAAATATATTCGTCCCAAAATATTTAAAAAAATTTCCCTTTTAATTGGTCGTAAAATTTTGTTCATTTTTCTTTTTAAAATAATAATTAATTAAGTAAATATTTATAATATTCTTACTAATTATATAAATATTCTTATTTATAATAAATTATTATCACTGATTTTTTATTTTGAATTTCTATGTTTTATAAATATGTTAAAGTTTCAATACATTTTATTTGAATATATTACTCTTATTATTACTATTTTATCAACAATATTAAAAACATTATCTTTTAAAATGTTTCATATTTAATAAAATAAAAAATATTAACAAAGGTATTTTAGTAATAAAGTGACAAAAAATGCAAAAAATACAAATAATTGTAATTAACTAATTTTTTTAAGATATATGTAGAAAAAACTGTCACGAACATCATAGCTCATTTATGAAAAAAATTTTAAAATTATATTTAAAATATATTTTAAAATATTAATTTTTAATTTAAATTATAAATATTTTATATTATATAAAAAATATATTAAAAATAAAAATTTTATGAATTTTATCGATATGATCATTAGTTGCAGTAATCAATAAAGAAAGATAATTGATAATAACAAATATGTATATTTAATATAATTTACTTTTTATTTAAATAAATTTATTAAAATTTAAAAAATAATTTTTTTAAAAAAATATGTCATTATCTTTAAAAATAATATATATATATAAAATAAATCTCCGACAATAGTTCGTTTTGGACCATTTCTAGAACTACCCTTTACGCTTTGTGGAGCCATCAGTTCTATTTGTATTAATGAAGGTCGGTTGCCTTTGTACACCTTTTCGTTATAAATAAATGATCTTATCTTAGACCCATAGTGGTCTTGAAATTAAGTTATACAATAATGCAAACATTAACCCCAGGTGTCGTCTCTATATTTGGTTTTCTTGTAAGTTTTACTGGCTATGACTTTTAGACTGCTTTTGGGCAACACTCTCAATAACTAAGAGACCCATTTGAGGAACACAGGGACTGATTGAAGTAAAAATCCTCCCAATGTTGGTTGGAAGCCTCTTTACTTCAATTAACCTAACTAAAAAATCATTTTATTTTTTAGTTGGAACTTTAGGCGGTTCTCGAAAAAAGATAACGAAAAAAATTATTCCTAAAATTGAGACTAAAAGAAATTTATAAACCAATGCTTCCAAAAATTCAATCAATCGTGGTTTACAATTATAGCTTTCATACCTGTTTATTTTGGAGTGTCTCCCATATAAAAAAAAAGAAACAAGATTCAAAGACACAAAATAATAATAAAAAAATTTCTATTGATAGATTTTTTTGAATGCGTCGAATATCAATGAATTTTTTTTAAAAATATTTTCATGAAACAAATAGAGTCTAAATCTCTCTCTTTATATATAAACACACACCTTATACATCTATATCTAATAATGTAAAGACACATAAAATAATCTCTTAGTATATACACACCTGGGAACCAACATTATGATTTGAATCTACTATTCATATATTAATAAGTGGCATCATTTTATGTATTGGTATTCTATTAAGAAAGTGGCGGTTGATGAAAGTCTTGAGAATTTGTATTATGCAAATATGATTATGAAAATGTTCATAATAATATGACGTCTATATTATTTTTAAATATTTTTAATCATAATTTTATATCAAAAACAGACATTGATAAAAGTGGTGATCTTGAAGAATTTGATTGATCGCAAAGAGAATCCTTAACAATCCTTACCATATGTTTAAGAAGCTGCTTAGCGAGGAAAGAAAATGAAGATAGAGAATAAATTTTTTTTTTCTTTTTTTATATTTTTCTTATTCATGTTTAGATAAAAAAAGAAATGAGGAAAATTAAATTTATTTTTCTTCCTCCACTAGAGATGTATTAAGGATAAAAATGTAAATTCATCATAATTTTCTTTAATTATCATATTTCTCTGTATTTTTAAGCAAAATAAAAAAAAAATTATTTTTCTTTATTTTTTATTTTTTCCAATCTCAAATGAAAAAGTTCAAATTCTTTCTTATTTTCACTCATATTTTATTTTCTCTCTTATTTTACCTCATTTCAAATAAAGGTTCAGACTTAGAAATCATTATAGTAGCTTGTATGTCGAGCTACATGCTTTGAAGTAAAGATTAGTCATTTGAAGTTACGTGAATGATATATAGATCTAGCAGACTAATCTCCCTTTACTTAAAACAGCCATAACTTTTTTTTAAAAAAAACTCCAATTTGTGAACTGATTGAAGCATAAATGACTAGATACATAGAGTTTTCACATATATTTTTTAAGATTTTTTTATCTAGCCCAATTGATACAGTTTTGAGTTAAAAACTAACTCATCTATAGCTGGAATTCTGAAATTTAATTATTTTTCTTTATTTTATTCAAAATATGATCAAATATTAAAATAATAAACAATAAAATTAATATACTAAAAATAAGAGAATTTAAGATGAAATTAAGTATTAAAGGTATATATATATATATATATATATATATATATAAATGTTAAGCACGTTATATATTTTTTGAATTAGTTTAGAGAGTAAGACAAATGGAAATTCTATTTGTTATTACTCATAAAATTATATAATAAATAAATAATATATAAATTCATGTGTAAGTAAAAATTTTGAATAAATAAAAAAATCAATATATATTGTTAATTATAGTTTCAAAATTAGTTTTAAAATATTGCTTGTCAATATATATTATTAATTTTAAAAAGTCAATATATATTATTAATTATAATCTCAAAGTTAGTTTTAACTTATTATTTGTCATTAATCAAATAATTGTGTATATTACATGTCATTATTTTATAGAGAATTGTCATATAAAAAAATTCTAAATAAAAAAATTAAGAACTCAGTTGTCATATAGAAAAACGAACCTTCTAAACAGAAAATTAAAAAAAAATATAAAAGTAAAAGATTCTAAATAGAAAATCAAAATCATACACAAAAATTTTAAACAATAAATTATAAAAATTTTAAAAATAAAATTCTAAAAAACTTTCAAACAGACAATTAGAAAAAAGTAAAAGTACAAATTATAAACAACACAAAGATTTAAATGAATTTTATTAATTATTTAAAATTTTGAGTATATAAAGACAAACAACAATATAATAAATTTTCAGGAATATTCCCTTCAAGTTTAATAAATTTTCTCTTAGAATTGTGATACGCAATATTGAAAGTATAAATAAATATATAATCTTTTATTATAATTATTTTACGTATGCATGTATAATTTGCGATTATTTATTAATTTTATTTTAAATATGAAATACTTAATCTTATTTATTTGATTGATTATCATAAATTATTTTATTTAAATTTAATAAATTTTTTCTCAAAACTATACCACATAAGTTTAAAGGTATTAATCAATAAATATTTTTTTTGTCACAATTAACTTTGTATGTCATTATAATTTTGAAAATTTTATTTAATTATTTTAATTACTTGATAATAATTTTTTTATGAAATAACAATTAAATTATTATTATATATTAATTTTAATCATTCAATTAATTAATATAACAAATATTAAATTATTTAAAATTTATTATTATAATTATACTGTGCAATACACGGATTTGCAATATTAAGATTAATTTAAACATAAAACCTAAGTTCATTGGTTTATAGATATTCACTTATTGATTTAGACTTTAAATGGGTTTTCTTTTTTTCTTTTGTTTTTCTGCATTCTTCCTCAAGGAATTAAACTCTTCCCAACTTATGGATTCTTCAAATCCTTTTCTTAAGCTAAAGAACGTTTTTTTTAGCAATAAACTCAAGGAGGTTTTATACTTTGGCTTTTTTCTTATTTGATTGATTTAGTTTACTTCTTTTTATTTACATGTTGTCATTTTTTAATAATAACATAAAAAAAGAGAATTTCATTATTTCAAATATATATATATATATATATATATAACTTGATAAAATAACTTGTCCAATACATAATTATTAAAGCAAAGTCCATTTTGAGTTTATTATTATAAAATCTTTATTGCAACAAAACTTTTAGTTTTACTTTATTTCTTTCAACTACGAGTATGAGACAATAAATCAGGACCAAAAGTTACACATAACCTCAACTTCACCATTAACATACTTAAGTTTAGGATCTAACATCATATCACCATCATAATTAAATCTCAAATCTACAGTATTTTTATGCTGCATTATTGAAAACACAAAATTTTAGTAAAATATATTTTAATTTCAAATTCACATATTCAAATAGTTTGATGTCAATAAATAAAAATCTTAAATTAATTAATAATTTTCAGTCAATAGTTACAAAATTATTTATTGAGAATAATTAAACCCTAAATTAAAGAATTAATTACTTTTAAGAATAAAACCATAAATTAATGAATTATTTACTGCAAAGAATGAAATCCTAAATTAAACAATTGTTCAATATCGATCAAAATTGAGTACACTTTATCATTTTTAACAAAAACAATGAAACACACTTAACATTCTTCTAATAGAATAAGGAAAATAAAACTAATAAAAATATAATGCGCTTTAGCGGGAATAGAAAGAAATAGGTGGTTTTTGGGTAAAAAACAACAAAAAGAAACACACTTTACATTATTCTAAGAATAAGTTAGTGTTCAAATGCGCCTTAACAGCAAGAAAGGATAAAATAATGCCATGCAACCCGCCATTTATGAATGAGAATTACCAAACTGTAGATGCTGCTATACTCATGAGCCCCACAAATCCTTTTGTACCTTCAATAACAGTCAAAAAGCCATTTTGCTCTATAAAGTAATTTCTTTTAGAAAGAGATAGATGAGAGTTGCTGATTTTGATTTTGTTTTGGGTGTTATTTTGTTTTGTCAACAAAGACCGCACAACACACTTTTTCAATTGGCGAATAGTTGTATTCCGCCTCTATGAATCGTCGGCTTAAGTAGTAAATAGTGTTCTCCTTTTCCTGTTCATCCTCTTGTACTAAAAGTGCTTCTAGAGATTGTTTGCCGGCAGCGAGATCGATATAAAGAATTTAAGGCTTTTCTCGGCATGGCCAATATCAGAACGAAGGTTTCTTAAGAAGTTTCAGTTCCTTTTACGGTAGAAGGCATTCTTGCATCCTCTGTCCCAAATAAACAAAGAAAGATAGCATAGCAGTCGATGACAAGGGTGACATCTTCCTGTCAGATTAGAGAAAAATCGTCGGATATTAAAAAAACCTTCCTTGCAGACTTATGAGTTACTCATTCCTGGTACAATACATGTGTTGCTGTAAAATTCATCAAACATAAAAAGCCCACAAAAAAAATTTCCATAAAGGGTATTTTCGTCACCATGGGAAAATACACAAAAAGTCAAAAAGATAAAAAATAGAAGACAGAAAATCTGTACAAAATAAAAAGATCCTGCCTTTGTTATCAAGCAAGATTTGTAAAGTCAGTTTTTTTTCCAAGAAAGCCAAGCAAGCATTGATTCCTTCCAGACTTGATCAAAATACAAAATTCCTCCAATAATTCCCACATATTAATCCTTTCTCAATTACTATTTCCCTCGTTTTATCTCTCTAGAATCTCGTCCTCCAAAGCTCCTGCATGAGGTACGTTTTCCAGATGAGATCTCTTTCTTTCTGATTTTCCAATTTTGAGTTTGAGAACTGAGTTTCTCTAATTTAGCTTCGTGATGGATATCTATTTGAAATTAGTGTGATGGATTCTTTTCTTGTTTGTGTGTGCTGTGAAATGTCTATGGAGCTTTTATATTATTATAGATGATAGTTAGTTGTCGTCAATATGAGTTCACAATCAAGAACTGAAATTTATGATGTGGGTTGCGATTTTTCTGAGTGATAGACACCTTGGGGAACATGAGCAGCGCTTAAATTGAGCATAGTATACGGAACTTGGTCTTGGATGTTATGTACTCCTTTGTGTAATACAGTACTTTATTGCTTTTTTGTGTTGTTTTGGATATTATACATTGTCCATGCTTGTTAGATATTGAATGGTAAATATTACTAACAGTATTTGACTATTTAGATGTTTATTGAGATGTTCTTGATGTAACATTGTTGGTTTTATTTCTTTATTTATTTTTGTTGCTTTGTCAAATTTGAAATTATGCTGCTATTTCTTTAATGGTGTATCATGGTTTGACAAATCTTGATTTTTTTTTTCTTTTTATATCTTCAAGATTTTGATATGGGCTCTTGATAAGCCCTAATTTCGTGAACTTGAAAATTAACGTGTAGGTCACTTCTGATTGTCATTTTCATTTTGTGTTCTTGTCATACTTGCTATCTATATGCTTAGTGCATCTGTGTCCAATGGAAACGTTGTTAGGAATTTAGGATATCGATGGTCTTATTAAACTACAGCTGCTGAATATCTGCTCATAGCGTGCATCATCACTTATAATCTTGACTCGTGGCTGTAAAACGCTAGCATCTCTAGTCATATCCATGTTCAGTTATTGATTTTGTATAAGGGAATTGCTTGCCTCATTAGAAGTAGAAACAAGTGGGTGGTGGAGGAAAGTTAAATTCAGTGGTATGTCTAGACTAAGGAAAATTAGTTGGATATTAGAATTTTGGGGTTTATGGAATTTAAAATAGTACTAGCACTTCTCAGATACGTATCATTGGGGCTCAGGGAGGATTAAGTCATACTAATTAGGTTGGATTTTTTTATGAATTGGTGCATGATGAGTGGTAGTAGTTGATTCTTGTTACCATTTCAGTTTTTTCAAAAGGCTACACAGGTCATAGATCAGGGCATTTGTGTCTCCAATTAAATTAGTGGTTTTTTCATCCTACACACACCTGTTGGCATTGCAATATTAGTAAGTCTATCTTTTATTTTTCAGTTTGTCTTCTTTGAGGGAGAGAGACTTTGGATACAAGAATTTAGGGCTCTATGGAATCTGAAATAGTACTGGAAATACAAGGATGCTTTGGAATTTAAGAAGATTGAATTTTTTTGCGCATTTTTGGAGTTTTTGACCATTTGGTGCATCATCAATGGTTGTAGGTGATTCTTGTTTACCACTTTCTTTCCCTTGGAAAATAATTATAGATTAGTTTCTCTTATCTCATCCTAAATTATTGATGTCTTCATCCAATACACTTGTGCAAGTGAACTTAGCAAACCCATATTCTACCTTTGAGCTTGGCTTTCCAGAGACAGATAGAGAGATCCTCATAATGACAAATAGAATGACCCAAGTTTATGTACTGGTTGGTATCTTGTGAGGCATAGATGGGTGCCGCACAATATGGATACACCAGTATGCAATTTTTTAAAAGTATCGTACAGCAGTTTTACTCCTGGCATTTGGGTATGGATTTCAGGTTTGTAACTTTGGGTGAAATCCTGAACAACATATGGTAATGACTTGTTATATATCTTTGTAAAGTCAAGTGACAACCTCATTTAGTCCTTAATTAGGTTGATGACAAAGAAGGATTCATTTTGATGTTCAATATTCATTAAGTATATGTCTTGCAATATCCATTTTGGTTGTTAAATTTTCTTCTTTTGATGATCAATCCTAATTCTCATTATTCCTTTAGCTTGTGATTGAGAGAGGGTAAAATAAGGGGGAGAGGAAAATAGGAGGGGAAAGTTATTTTGCCTTGATTGGGAAGGGGAGGAAAATAGGAGGGGGAGGGAAAATAACTCAAATTTTCCCCCCTCCATTTTCTCTCCAAAATGGAGAGAAAATATTGAAGGAAGAGGGGATTTTGCAAAAATTACCATCCTACCCCTGGACAGTGTACAAAATTACAGAATCTGAGCAAAAACCGAACCAAACTGAAAAACTGACCGAACCAATCTGGTTTGGTTCGGTTCGGTTTGATCCCTTAATAAAATTGGTTTATTCAGTTATACTTTTTAAAAAATTCGGTTTTAGGTTTTTGGTTCGGTTTTTTATATAGAAAACAGAAAAATTTGAAGTAACTGAAGTAATTAATAAATCAAACCCATTTGAATCGAACCAAATTTAAAATACATATAATTTAATTGAAACAACCCGAATTGAACCTACCGAACCAAAGTTGCTTAATTTGTTCTCATTTTTACTCGACAATTTCCGGTTAATATTTCAAAATTTAAAAAATATATTTAAAAATATTTTTGTTACATTTTAATATTTAAAAAATATAAACCAATCTATAAATATATTTTTTTAACATTTCAAATATAAAAATAATTTTAGAATTTGT
>CATIWR010354783.1:0-27919 GCA_949677035.1 Omphalea diandra
ATCTATATATATATATATATATATATATATATATATTTATGTGTGTGTGTGTGTGTGTGTGTGTGTACGCAAGCGCACACTCTTGCATACAATTATAAAATGAAAAGCTTAATAGCTTAAATTATATTTGATATTTAGAGAAGACAAATTATTAGACTAATAAGAGAATTTTATGTTAAGTTGCAATTCTAATTAGAAAGAAGGGTTTGCTTATAATAAAAATTAATCATTTACCTGGAGAAGGTCCCCAATGTTTACTACCAAGCTTCCTGTAATAGGTTGAACATCAACCCATTGATTATCATGAAGCACTTGGAGACCGCCAATCTCATCTTCGACAAGAACCGTGAGGAATGTGTTGTCAGTATGCTTGGTTACTCCCATAGCCAATTCTGGTTGAGGACATGCTGGGTAGTAGTGGCATACAAGGGTACGCCCCTTGTTACACTCTATAGATTTTAGGTAGTCAGGTTTTAGACCAAGAGCTTCTGATAGTAATTGGAAGAGCGTGTCTCCAATTTTTCCAATTTCATCTATGAACTCGATAGCTTCATTTCTGTAAATAATGCAAACCAGAGCAAAATAATTAGTAATGCAGATTAATCAGTGAGGTTTGACTTACTAGCATTTCCAGGACTATGCAGTTGTGAGTTCGAACTCAATAAGAAATTAATTAATCGAAAATTATAAAATTAAATTAGGGCTCTAGTCAACCAGTTAATAATGTGGTGAAGATCAATATACCTGCATATCTCAGGCAACTCCATTGGGTCAATATGGTCCGATTGAAGCATAGAAACAGAGAATGTATCTCTCCAATCAGCTCTTTGAGATTGAAACAGATCATGATTGCTATTAAATCTCACTCTTCGACTTGTATCGCGGGAATACAACTCTTTTTTTACTTGAAGATCCTGCTCATTAAATTTTCTTACAGCATGAATCATATTATTTAGTACACTTAAGGGTATCCCATGATTTATCACTTGAAAAAATCCCCACTCTTCAGAAGCGCTTCGGACTTGATCGACAATTTTTTGGTGTCGATCAGTAAAAAGACCATCGAGATCAATGACCGGAAGACCAATGTGGGCAGTTCGGGGGTGATCAGGGTCCTCATCAAGTTCATCGGGTAATCGAATGAACATCCTTGGAATTTTTACTACACCAGCATCAACTAGTCCTTGTACACCTAGTTTTGCGTCGTCAAAAGCCTTGACTTCTTCTCTACGAGCATACCCAAATTCAGAGCCTAGGATTTCCATTTCCCTCACTTTATCTGTGAATTATGGACAGGGTTCTTTCTATTAGGTTTGGAAGTGGTTCCTTGTACACTACACATACTAGTTATTTATAGGCGCTACCTATAGCACTAGCTGATAGTTCATTTTGTCTTTCAAACTTAATTTAATGTTAGGGTTGTATTGGCTATGTTTCCAAAGTTGAAAGAAAGAAGTTTCCTAATGATAACAGATTAATATTATTATACGTCTCAATTCATTATTTCAAATTAAAAAATGCTATGACTTCATTACGGTTGAATGATTTGAATTTTTTATGGCGACCTAGTTTATGATTCGATTTGAAATTTTGAGAGTTCGACTTAAAATAAATTTTCATTGAGATCCATGGTGCGAGCTACCATAGGTGCAACTTTAGTGTGGCTCGCAATTAGGCCATTGTTGTGGGCACGATACTAGCCACAACTTGCAACGCCCATATTTACATTGAACTGAACGAGAGCGAATTGACTTATTTTTTGGATTATATATAAATACTTCATATTAGTGTTACTTGGGGTGGCTATATGAAACTTTATACTTTGTAATATTTTTCACAGAAATAAGAATTCTCTCTATTGAGAATATAAGTTGAATTGATTGAACCATGTAAATCTCTATGTTATTTTTTTTTTGTTTGATTTATTTTCTTATTGTTGCTAGTTTTCTTCACAGTTACAATTCTTTATATATATATATATGCTCTATTTAAATGATCTTAAGGGCATTAAATTTCTTCATATCTGTCTAAAGAAATTCATTACTCTGCATGTCAGCACAAGTTCTGGAGCACCAGCCAATCGACGGATTAAGGTAGAATACTGTGAAATAAAAACTTTCATTTTCTTCTTTTGATATGTTCGAACTTTCATTTTCTCAACTGCGGAATCTACGCTAGTTGAATCCAATGTAAGGTTTTTCCCCAAAAAAAAAAAAAAAAAAAAAGAAACGAAAATCGAAATCGATTCTCCACATTGACGTGAAAATCAATGCCTGGATTTCAGTATCAAAGGCCGCCCAAGAAACTGAATCTGAACCCTAATCCTAATAAGTATTCTCCTCCGCTAAAAGTTCAGTTCAACGACATTCAGATTCTGTATTTTGCTGTCTCCAAATTCCAACTAAAAAACAGATCGATTTTCTTGTTCAAGAATTTCCAAGAAAGTTTGTTTTTGAACTACATTAAATAGCAAATTATTAATTCACCAGTATAAGATTTCCTTGTATCTTTTTTTTTTTTGTTATTATATACTTTATTATTATTATTGAGGCTTTTCTACATCAGCTCTATTAAAAAAATAACAATACTAAGACAAATAAAAATTGATGAAATAGAAAAGGGTAGACCGAGTCTCTCGTTGGCTGGGACAACAACTGTACATAGATAGTATAAATCCTACTAATATCTACATATCAAATTTTGTAGCCAAATAGATACAACAAAGGCATTACGAATGCAAGTGAAACCAAATGATCAATTTCTGTTGGTCACGATAGCTACTGTCATGCTTTATAATAATGTTCAATAACAAGACAATGCACACTTGACCTAATCAAAAAAATGCGGCAAAAGAGAAGATGCGGTGCAACTGATTAACTTATTGTTAGGTTTTTATTTATTTATTATAGCTCTTCAATAAGAACGGTAACGATAATCTACTCCCCCAATCACATTAAATATCTAAACTTTATTATCTTGTCCTTTTAAAATAGGTCATTTTATTCAAACCTTTATGTATTTATTTCAATTTATCAATAATCAAATTTACATATGAGAGATATGTTTAATTTGATGATTTGATTACCATATGAATTTTATCACAATGTTTGTATTGCATTAATTATTAAATTTGTGGTCAAAATTTAAAAATATTTTTTAAAAATTAAAATTGATAATCTCTAATTTTTTTAGAAGTTTATATATTTCTAAATTCAAAGAAAAATCTTTTTGCATGTTTTTAGAAGCATGTTAGCAAGTGAGAAGCGTCTTTTATTTTTTAAACTTTATCATAAATAAAATTAAAATAAACATGTACAGATTTAAATAGAATTATTTATTTTGAAGTATTTAGATAAAAAAAGAGTATTTAAAATCATTAATTCTAATCAATTTACATTAATAATGTTCAAATTTCCTTCGTGCAAATTTTAGAGTTAAATTACTTTATATTGAGTTCTTATTTTTACTAATGCTATACACTACATCAACTAAATAAATTTGAAATTGATTATTTTAATTAGGTATTCAAACTTAAACTTGAATTTGAGGCTCATTTAGTAAACGGGTGGGACTTAAATGAAATTTTATTTAGTTAAATTTCGAGTAGCCGGCAAACATGACTGATTCTTGGCTGAGTTACACTCTGACGTTACATTTAATTAATTAAATTGAATTGAATGAGTTCGCAGTGGGCTGTGAGCGATTGTCAACTATGGATGGTCCAGGCGGATGACATGTCTCTAAGCCGGGGCAATAAGAAGCAACTTAATCCCCTGTTTTGTTTTTTTTTTTTTAAAAAAAAAAAAAAATTAATTCTCATGTTTTTTTTGTATAATTATTAAGTTATTAAAAATTTAGAATTATGCATGATTTTTAAATGTTACTCAATTTTTATTTTTATTAATAAACTTCTCTAACCAGATTATAATAAACTTCTCTAACCAGATTATAAGTCCTCAATTTTTTTATTACTCTAACTAAATTTAAAATTAACTTTTAGTTGTAATTAAAATAATAATTCCGTTTTGCAAGCTATTTATGTTTAATATTTTGCCTAGCAATAAAAAATTAATTTTCTATATGATTTTAAATTTTCAAGAAACTTGATAAAAAATTAAAAACAAATAAATTTTTCAGATTAAAAAATTTTTCACACTTTCATTCAACTTAGAAGATAAAATATTTAAGAATCAAATACTTAATATTGGATTATATGAGATGTCATTCATTCACCCATACGTCCGTCTATCAAGAAATTAAACAGATAAGTAGACCATTCACTAATTGGAGTTCCTCTAATCGCTGGTATCTGTAATGAGAACAATTTTGGTGATTATGGGATCATCCCTGCAGACAAGCTAAAATTCAGCATGATACCTTCTATTTTATATGCGGAAACCTTACTAGAGAATATAATCTTGTACATTTTATTTGGATATTCTCAACTCCTTACAACACCTAAAGTAATGGAAACATACTATCAAACTCGTTTTTTATTGGGAAACTGATACAGCAAAGTTCTGTTAATAGAAGGGTAATGGGAATTGCTATTTATTTATTTATTACTAACGTGACTGTGTTTCCAACTTCAATAGTTCAATGGCAACCCCATCACACTGATCATTTGTGTTGTAATAGAACTGTCATTCCATAGCGATTGATACAGTCACAGCTTGTAGAATTCTATATTAGACTTCCCATCGAGCGGTCTATTAAGAAATCTGGAAACATATTCACCTAACATAACTTCTCTGTACCGTGGTGGGTTATTCTCTGATGTCAACTCCTTAATTGGACTGTATGTTCTTGTTGTGACAGAGATGCCCCCAGAGAAAAAGCACGGCACAGAAATCCTTGATCCATCACGCCTCGCAAGTACTCTATGCACAACGCTTTTCAGTTTGTCATTTGAGATCAACTGCCATGACAACACGAATATTGTTTGGAAGAAAATTATAATACCAAATAAGGTAAGAAGAGGCTTAACTATGCCCAACAAAACCAACTACCTGGAGAAGGTCTCCAATGTTTATAACTAGAGCTCCTGGAATGGGGTGTACGTTAACCCACTGACCTTCATAAAAGACCTGGAGGCTGCACATTTGGCTCTGCAAAAGTACAGTCAGGATACCAGCATCCGTGTGTTTGCTAACTCCTAATGTCAGCTCTGGCTCAGGACATGGTGGATAATAGTGACCGACAAGGTTAAATGCATCAGCACATCCCAATGATTTTAGGTGGTCTGCTTTTAGGCCAAGTGCTTCTGATAGTAACTCAAACAAAGTGCTCCCCAATTCTTTGACATGTTTAGTGTACTCTATGGTTGACTTCCTGTGAAGATAAGCCAATTATATAAGAAAAGCAGCTATTAATGATCTATTCGAACAAAGACTAATGAGAAAACCATATTCATTGAATTCTCAAATTTGTGGAAGAAAGAAAAACTGGTCCAAAAATCTCTATAATTAAAACATGGGTTTATAAATAGATTTACCTATTATTAAGTTATTATGTAAAACAGACGGCTAAATCTCTATACTTAAACTTTAGGGATCAGCTTGTGATAGGAGAACGTGCTGGGATCTACTATTGTCGTAAGATAACCACAGAATATCATAAAGCCACAGACATATCAGAAATAAGAACAATTATTGATAAAGGATGTTTAAAGTGCTCTCAACAAAATCAACACAATTACGGATTAAATAGAAAATTAGTCAGATTGTGTACCTGCAAACGGCTGGTAATTCTTCAGGGTCAAGACTATCTGGTGCAGAAATCAATAATGTGTCCCTCCAATTAGCAAAACTGGATTTATATAGATCATAATTAGAGTGGAAAATAACTTTTCTCGTACGATTACGAGAATAGAACAGCTGCTTCACCTCAAGGTCTTGTTCATTAAACAAGCGAACTCCATCAATCATACCATTAAGCACACTAAGGGGAATTCCATGATTAACCACTTGGAAAAAGCCCCACTTCTCAGATGCAATTCTTACTTCCTCAACTATCTCTTTACGCCGACTGTCTTTCTTGACGTCAGTTAAATCAATGACTGGAACTTCCATATCAATCTGCCTGGATTTCAAGTCCTCTGCGAGCTCCTCAGGTGACCGGATAAATATTTTAGGAATGCTGACTATCCCTGCATCTACAACTCCTTTGACACCAGCTTTTGCGTCATCAAAAGCCTTGGCTTCTTTCATTCTGTCGGCATCCATTTCGGCCAAGAGATCTCCAACGCTTGCCATACCCTCCTTATCTGTTTTATCTAAAAAAGGGTTGACTAGAACAGAAGTTGAGAAAAACTTTGTTGCTTACAGAGCAATCTGCAAAAGCAAAAAATAAATAAATAAAGCTTGAAAAAAAAAATAGAGGGATAATATCAAAGTGGGTTTGGTTCGATTGCACGTGTTTCATATGGGATAATATCAAATTAGGTTTGGTTCGATTGTTTCACATAGAATATATATATATATATATATTAATCTTTTGATATTTAACAGGTTTAGTAGAATTAATAATAATATTTTTAATTAAAAATAAGTTATTTTAAAAAAACTGACTTCTTTTTTTGAAAAAGTAAATTATTTTTCAAATTTTTGACAATCATTCATATAGTTATTATCAATTATCAATCACTTATATTCATTACCAGTTATCTCTAATAATGTTTTAATATATTTTTTCTCATAATAAATAATAAGTCTATATATATAAAATTTAAATTTTATTATAATCTTATAATTAAAATAAGATAAGCGTTAATTGTTCTATATCAAAAATTTATGTGATATATATAAATTAAAAGATGTTAAAATTTTAAATTAAGATATAGTATTGAGTCATGACTATATTTCTCACAAACCGCATACAAAAATTATCTCCTTTGACATTAGGTTGTTCATTGCGTGGATTGTTGCTTTTCCATTAATTATTTGAAGCCTACAGATTTTTAAGAGTTAATTGCTGGGGCCTAACACCTTTGACCAAAGAGACAGAAAATACAATTGCAATTTTCACGTGGTCGGATGTGATTGTTTTAATAATGTTCAATAACAAGACAAAGCCCACTTGACCTAATCAAACAAATACGGCAAACGAGAAGATGCGGTTATTGTTAGGTTTTTATTTATTATAGTTCTTCAATAAGAACAATAATGATAATCTACTCCCCCAATCACATTAAATATCTAAACTTTATTATATAGTCCTTTTAAAATAGGTCATTTTATTCAAATTTTTATGTATTTATTTCAATTTATCAATAATCAAATTTAAATATGAGAGATATGTATAATTTGATGGTTTGATTACCATATGAATTTTATCACAATGTTTGTATTACATTAATTATTAAATTTGTGATCAAAATTTAAAAATATTTTTTAATAATTGAAATTGATAATCTTTATTTTTTTAGACATTTATATATTTATAGGTTTTAAAATTCAAAGAAAAATCTTTTTGTATATTTTTAGAAGCATATTAGCAAGTGAGAAGCGTCTTTTATTTTTTTGAACTTTTATCATAAATAAAATTAAAATAAATGCGTACAAATTTAAATAAAATTATCTATTTTAAAGTATTTAAATTAAAAAAAGAGTATTTAAAATCATTAATTCTAATCAATTTGTAATGTTAAAATTTATTCATTCAAATTTTAGAGTTAAATTGCTTTATATTGATTACTTATTTTTACCAACGCTATACACTGCATCAACAAAATAAACTTGAAATTGATTATTTTAATTAGGTATTCGAACTAAAACTTGAATTTGAAGCTCATTTAGTAAATGGGTCAATTTTATTTAGTTAAATTTCGAGTAGCCGGCAAACATGACTGATTCTTGGCTAATTTACACTCAAAGGTTACTGTTAATTAATTAAATCGAATTGAATGAGTTCGCAGTGGGCTGTGAGCGATTGTCAACTATGGATGTTGCAGGTGGATGACAAGTCTCTAAGCCAGGGCAATAAGAAGAAAATTAATCCCCTGTTTTGTTTTGTTTTGTTTTTTTAAAAAATTAATTCTCATGTTATTTTTTGTATAATTATTAAGTTATTAAAAATTTAGAATTATGCATGATTTTTAAATATTACTCAATTTTTATTTTTATTAATAAACTTCTCTAACCAGATTATAAGTCCTCAATTTTTTAATTAGCCTAATCAAATTTAAAATTAACTTTTAGTTGTAATTAAAATAATACTTCCATTTTGCAAGCTATTTATGTTTAATATTTGGCCATGCAATAAAAAATTATTTTTTATATTTTTATTAATAAAAATAATTTATAATATCAAAACAATAAACTGATTTTAAATTTTTATGAAACCTGATAAAAAAAATAAAAAATAAATAAAATTTTCAGACTAAAAAGTTTTTCACACTTTCATTCAACTTAGAAGATAAAATATTTAAGAATCAAGTACTTAATATTGGATTATTCTAAAAAATTCATTTAAATAGCATAAATTTTTAGATCTACTTTAGGTTTAGCACAACTTTAATTCATTCTCATGCTATTTAAGTTTAATTTTTATCAAGAAATATCAAAAATTTTTAATTTTTATATTTTTAATAAAAATAATTTATAATTTCTGAAATAGTAAAAATAATTTTAAAAATTTTCAAGAAACTTGAAATAAAAATAAAATAATTAAATTTTTTCTATCTAGAAAAATTTTCACTATTTTTTTCTCAACCAAAATAATATAATAATATTCTAATTTACTGAGAATGAAAATAAAACTTTCTTTTATTCTCTTCATTTATCAAATATTTAATATCAAATTATTCTCAATAATTAATTTAAATAGCACATATTTAAAAACACCAATAATGTAACTAATAATTTTGGATTTGATTATAAGGGTGGTGTAATATATTAACTATACTGAGATATATATATATAAACATGTATATTCAAATTAATTTTGGAGAATAATTAGATATTAAAGATTCGATAAATAAAGAGAATGAAAGAAAATTATAATTTAATTCTTAGTAAATTAGAAGAAATATTTTGTTTTTTTGGATTGAGAAAAAAAGTGAAACATTTTCTAACTGAAAAAAAAATTAATTAATTTGAATTTGATTTCACAATTTTTTAAAAATTTTTAAAATTAATTTTTATTATTTAGAAATTATAAATTATTTTTGTTAATAGAAAAATCAACTTTTATATTATTTATAAAAATAGACTATTGTAAAATAAAGTATTGTTCTAATTAGAACTAAAAGTTAATTTTGGATTTAATAGACATAAAAATATTGAGATTTAAAATCTAGAAAGAGGATAATTTTCTATAAAAAAAAATTATGTATATTATGTAATTAGTGTTTGTCGTAGCTAAAAATCCAGGCACAAAACATATTAAATCAGATGTCATTCATTCACCCATACGTCCGTCTATCAAGAAATTAAATAGATAAGTAGACCATTCAATAATTGGAGTTCCTCTAATCGCCGGTATCTCTAATGAGAACAATTTTACTCCTCACGAAGCCCAAAGTAATGGAAACATACTATCAAACTCGTTTTTTATTGGGAAACTGATACAGCAAAGTTCTGTTAATAGAAGGGTAATGGGAATTGCTATTTGTTTATTTATTACTAACGTGACTGTGTTTCCAACTTCAATAGTTCAGTGGCAACCCCATCACACTGATCATTTGTGTTGTAATAGAACTGTCATTCCAGAGCAACTGATACAGTCACAGCTTGTAGAATTCTATATTAGACTTCCCATCGAGCGGTCTACTACGAAATCTGGAAGCATATTCCCCTAACATAACTTCTCTGTACCGTGGTGGGTTATTCTCTGATGTCAACTCCTTAATTGGACTGTATGTTCTTGTTGTGACAGAGATGCCCCCAGAGAAAAAGCACGGCACAGAAATTCTTGGTCCGTCACGCCTCGCAAGTACTTATGCATTACGCTTTTCAGTTTGTCATTTGATATCAACTGCCATGACAACGAGAATATTGTTTAAAAGAAAATTATAATACCAAATAAGGTAAGAAGAGGCTTAACTATGCCCCACACAACTAATTACCTGGAGAAGGTCTCCAATGTTTATAACTAGAGCTCCTGGAATGGGGTGTACGTTAACCCACTGACCTTTATAAAAGACCTGGAGACTGCACATTTGGCTCTGCAGAAGTACAGTCAGGATACCAGGATCCGCGTGTTTGTTAGCTCCTAATGTCAGCTCTGGCTCAGGACACGGTGGATAATAGTGACAGACAAGGTTAAATGCATCAGCACATCCCAATGATTTTAAGTGGTCTGCTTTTAGGCCAAGTGCTTCTGATAGCAACTCAAACAAAGTGTCCCCCAATTCTTTGACATGTTTAGTGTACTCTACGGTTGCCTTCCTGTGAATATAAGCCAATTATATAAGAAAAGCAGCTATTAATGATCTGTTTGAGCAAAGACTAATGACAAAACCATATTCATTGAATTCTCAAATTTGTGGAAGAAAGAAAAATTGGTCCAAAAATCTCTTTAATTAAAACATGGGTTTATAAATAGATTTACCTATTATTAAGTTATTATGTAAAACAGATGGCTAAATCCCTATACTTAAACTTTAGGGATCAGCTTGTGATAGAAGAACGTGCTGGGATCTACTATTGTCGTAAGATAACCACAGAACATCATAAAGCCACAGACATATCAGAAATAAGAACAATTATTTATGAAGGATGTTTAAAGTGCTCTCAACAAAATCAACACAATTACGGATTAAATAGAAAATTAGTCAGATTGTGTACCTGCAAACGGCTGGTAATTCTTCAGGGTCAAGACTATCTGGTGTAGAAATGGTTAATGTGTCCCTCCAATTAGCAAAACTGGATTTATATAAATCATAATTAGAGTGGAATGTAACTTTTCTCGTACTATTACGAGAATAGAACAGCTGCTTCACCTCAAGGTCTTGTTCATTAAACAAGCGAACTCCATCAATCATACCATTGAGCACACTAAGGGGAATTCCATGATTAACCACTTGGAAAAAGCCCCACTTCTCAGATGCAATTCTTCCTTCCTCTACTATCTCTTTACGCCGACTGTCTTTCTCGACGTCAGTTAAATCAATGACTGGAACTTCCATATCAATTTGCCTGGATTTCAAGTCCTCTGCGAGCTCCTCAGGTGACCGGATAAATATTTTAGGAATGCTGACTATCCCTGCATCTACAACTCCTTTGACACCAGCTTTTGTGTCATCAAAAGCTTTCACTTCTTTCATTCTGTCAGCATCCATTTCGGCCAAGAGATCTCCAAAGCTTGCCATACCCTCCTTATCTGTTTTATCTAAAAAAGAGTTGAACAGAACAGAACTTGAGAAAAACTTTGTTGCTTACAGAGCAATCTGCAAAAGCAAAAAATAAATAAAAAAAAGCTTGAAAAAAAAATAGACAGAAGCATATTGACTAAGCTTTAATTGCACGTGTCTCATATGGGATAATATCAAATTAGGTTTGGTTCGGTTGTTTCACATAGAATATGTTTTTTTTAATCTTTTGATATTTAACACGTTTAGAAGAACTAATAATAATGTTTTTAATTAAAAATAAGTCATTTTAAAAAAACTGACTTCCTTTTTTGAAAAAATAAATTATTTTCAAATTTTTGACAAAATCATTTAAATAAAAAATAAATCATATAAGTATATTAGTTATTATCAATTATCAATCACTTATATTCATTATTAGTCATCTCTGATAATCTTTTAATATATTTTTTTCTCATAATAAATAATAAGTACTATATATATATATATATAATAATTAAAATAAGTGTTAATTGTTCTATATCAAAAATTTATGTGATGTATATAAATTAAAAGATATTAAAATTTTAAATTAAGATATAGTATTGAGTCATGACTATATTTCTCACAAGCCGCATACAAAATTATCTCCTTTGACATTAGGTTGTTCATTGCGTGGATTGTTGCTTTTCGATTAATTATTTGAAACCCACAGATTTTTAAGAGTTAATTGTTGGGGCCTAACACCTTTGGCCAACTAAAACTATATACTGTATTCAACAAAACAAAAAAATCAAACGTATAGTTAGTGACATCAAGTTAGAAAATTAGTGGTTGACCAAAGAGAGAATTACAATTGCAATTTTCACGTGGTCCGATGTGATTGTTTTAACTATCAAACATAAAGTCGTCTCAATATGAGTCAGACGACACCAAAATTCGTCCCTATGTTCAGCGTTTTGCTTCCTCTCTAGGAAAATTACTCCCTAACCTTGGGGCCAGGGTTTTTGTCTTCGTTTTTAGGTTTTCTCATCTTTGTTGGTAACTCCCACCGCCCTTTCCTTCAGCTTTGCGTGTCCCTTTCATTTGGGTCCTTTATTGTGTTGGAATTTTTACGTGGATTAATATTAATTATGAGTCTATTTTAATTATTTATAAAATGGACTGAATAATATAGTTTATTGATTTGGGATAAGCTGAATTAAAATGTGATCAATTGAGTTATGGGTTTGTGACACTTTTTGTGAGCCGATATGGAAGAAGATCAGTGTATGCCTATTTTAACATGGATCTGTAATGAGTGAGCCTGTTAAAATCTATTATAAATATGTTAAGTCCTCCCTCCTGACTTCATAATGAAAAACTCTATTTGCTACACCCATTGTATCCGTCTTGTGAGAAGGTCAAGAAGATGAAGACTTAGCTCATTTTTTCAACTCTTCTGACCTATTATCTGAGTGTTTTATTTTCAGTGATCAAAATAATGGAGCAGAATAATTTGATATCCAACGTGTAAAGAGGTATGCAACTTGTTTCCATTTTTAGATCTACTGTGTAAACAAGTATGCAATTTTGCTTCCGTTTAATCATGAATGGTGTTTTAAATTCATGTACTAGATCTTAAATAAATTTCTTACATGTGGTATCAGAGCATGGTTGTGGTACATGATTTAGAACCTTAGATATTTTGTATTGTTATAAAAAAAAAATTGGTCGAAGTGAGAGCATCCCACCATTGGTGAATTACGTACGTTTGATATATTAATTTGAGTTTACTGTCGCGAGCTATTCCTTTAGCTCAGACGATTGGTGCCCTTGTGGATTCCATTAGAGGTCTCGGGTTCGAAACCAGCTGTGGCCAAATTTTGCAGTTTTTGGCATTTTTTTTCTTATCTTTCCTTCTTTCTCTTCTGTGTTTTAGTCCATAACCCAACCAACAAAGCTTTTCCTCCTGGTTCAAAACCTGAATCGCAAACAACTAGTAACCGGATTGACGATGTAATCAAAGCCGCAACCGATGAATTTAAACCATAAACAACAACCCACAAATATAAATTTCATGTTCAAAAAAAAACAAGTAGAATCCGAGTTCAAAGCAAACAGGATGTGTGATGGTTATGGAGAAGGTGAGGAGGTGTCTTCGGATGGCGATATTTATGGTGGCGATGGTCGCATCACTGATGGTGTCGTTAATGCCCGTGGTGATCGCTATAGGGGATATGTTGGTGTCGGGCGTGTTGGTGTCCAGTTTCACATGCTTGACTTACTATGGATTCAAATAGCATAATACGAAAGTTATGAGTTCTCTCAGTGCTCTCTTGCAAGTGTATTCTATCTTTTTCACGATCCCTAATTCTCTCGTTTTATTCGATCTGATATGGTGCTCGAATCATGGAATTGAGGTCCCTCTTCTTAAATCTGATTGTTAATTGTTTAGATTGTTATTTCGTTTGATCTTGAGATTTCAAACGGGATTGTGGCTTGATCTTAACTATTCTCTTGTGTTTGGATTATTTGTGTTGTTGTTGATTTGTTTGATGTGTTCCATCGGCGAAGATGCTCCCTATCCGAACAAAGATCGGTCTGTCCTTACCAATTTTGTGACTAAAAAAGAGAAAAAAAAACAAAGGGAAAGGAGAGGGATGCGCACCGTGGGTCTCGAACCTACAACTGCGTCCCTCCAATGACAATAACCTTAGCCAACTGAGCCAAGCAGACATCTTGTCATTGTACTATGCGGACTGATATTTGTAGATTACTAGCTTATATTCACCATGACATGCTTTATTTTTATAATTATTAATATATATGTGTGTGTGTGTGTGTGTGTGTGTGTGTCTATATATATATATATATATATATATATATATATATAATTGATTGTCTATTTATTATTTAGTGACATTGACCTTGTGATAAAGAATTAAATAAATAGACAATAAATAAATATTTATTTTGCACATATATGAGATAATAATTATGTGTTTAAAATTAAGGTATATTGTGTTTGATACCTTGTGTATTTTTGAAATATATATTTGTGTTTAGTATGTATTTTAATTGGGCTATAATAAATCTCTAATTAAAAATAATTTTATGGGTTGATGTGGGTGTTACCGCCAAAGTGAGACATTCATTGAAATTCATAGAATTATTTTTAATTTTTTGCAAAAAGATAATTCCAAATCTATGTATTTAATAACCTGCTCAAAGGGGGTTATTAGAGGCATTGATTTTGGGAGAGCTTGTTGAAATAAAAAGAAAATTCCAAATTAATGTATATAATAGTCTGCCCAAAGGGGGTTATTAGATGCATTAATTTTGGGAGAGCTTGTTAAGATGAAGCTATTTGTGCTTAGAGTTGCATTAGTCTAGAGAGTTTATCTGCCCAAAGGGAATAGATTTCTCGAAATTGGTGTGAACTTGATTGTGAACTTCATAACTAGAAATTTTATTGCATGTGCATGTTCTGCCCAAAGGGGAATATATAGTGATGCTAGAATTTTCTAGATTGAGTAAATTATAAATTTGTTTTTGTATATAGCTCAATTCTAATACATGCTCTTGTTTTGTGCAATCAGTCTCCTTTAGTTTCAATAATAGTACTGCAACTGTTGAACTTTTAATTAGCACAAACTTTAAAAGATGGAAAGATGACATTTTTATTTGTTTTGGGAATGAGTGAGATAAAATATGTTGTTTATAAGGATGAGCCTACTAAATCCACATGCGAGAGTAATATTGAAGAAAAATCAAATTACATGTCAAGTGAGAGAGATCTAATCGTTTTGGTCTTATGGCTATGAGAGTAACTATTCCTAAATCCCTTAAGAGTAGTTTGCCCACTGATGTTACTGCCAGAGCTTTTCTTGTTGCTGTAGACAATAGATATTTTGTATCCGATAAGACTGAGGCTGTGAACCTAATGAGTCAGTTGACCAGTATGAAATACAACCATAATGGGAGTGTAAAGGATTATATTCTAAATCTGGTTCACCTTAAAACCAAACTTAGATGTCTGAAACTTGATTTATGTTTCAATTTTAAGATGAGATTATATATCAGCTTAATATTGGAGTCTGAATTTTGTCTAATTTTGGAGAACACCTTTTATGTTCCATCTTTGAGGAGAAACTTGTTTTTTGTTTCTATTTTGGATAAAATTGGATATCATTTTACTATTGGTAATGGAAGAGCCAATATGTTTTTAGATTCCAAATTGATCGGTAAATGAGTTTTGTTCGATAATCTATATAGATTGTGTTTGGATGATGCAATATATTGCGAACATTCTTGTGAAGCTAATGTTGTGGCCAAACGATCCTTAATTAAAGAAAAAAAAATTTTCATTGTGGCACAAACGTTTAAGTAACATATCTAGAGAAAGAATTGGAAGACTAGTGAAAAATGATATTCTTCCTTCTATTGATTTTGAGGATCTAGTTTTTGTGTGGATTGCATAAGGGGTAAATTGACTAAGAATAAAAAGAAAGGTGCTAATAAAAGTTTAAATCTTTTGAAGATTATCCATACTGATATTAGTGGACCTTATTCACCTACTATTTATGTCAATAAATATTTATGACTTTTATTAATGATTTTTCACATTATGGCTATTTATACTTGATAGAGGACAAATTAAATGTCATTGAGATGTTCAAATTTTTCAAAATTGAGGTTGAGAAACAATTAGGAAAAGTCATTAAAATTGTGAGGTCTGATCGAAGAGTTGAATATTATGACAAATATAATGAGACTTTGCAACGTATGGGAGAATTTGTCAAATATTTGTAATAGTGTGGAATAGTTGCCCAATATACCATGCCTGGTAATCCTGAACAAAATGTTATCGTTGAAAGGTCAACAATTTCAGATGATTATGAGGTCTATCTTGGTGAATGTGATTATAATATAGGTCATGTTATTGATCCTGTATCTTATGATGAGACTGTTAATAGTATTTATTTTGAATTTTGGATTGATGCTATGAATGATGAGATGGCATCAATAAGTCATAACAGAGTTTGGGAACTAGTGGAACTTCCTTAATAAACCCATAGATTGCAAATGGGTATTCAAAACCAAAAAGGATTCTAAAGGAAAGGTTGAGAAATTTAAAGCCAGATTGGTTGCTAAGGGGTTTACACAGTATGAGGGTATTTATTATAATGAGACTTTTTCCTCTATTTCCTCTAAAAATTCCTTTAGGATAAT
Organism: Omphalea diandra; assembly: GCA_949677035.1. NCBI lineage: Eukaryota > Viridiplantae > Streptophyta > Magnoliopsida > Malpighiales > Euphorbiaceae > Omphalea > Omphalea diandra. The sequence continues at coordinate 16,505 of CATIWR010354783.1, forward strand.
TACGGTCTTGGTTGCTCATTTTGATTTAGAGTTGTATCAAATAGATGTCAAGATGACATTTTTAAATGGTGATTTGGGTGAGAAAGTTTATATGGTGCAACCGGAGGGTTTTAAAGAAAGTGGTAAAGAACACTTAGTTTGTAAACTAAAGAAATCTATTTATGGTCTCAAACAAGCTTCGCGTCAATGGTATCTCAAATTTGATGAGATAGTTACTTCGCTTGGTTTCACAGAGAACAAGATAGATCGGTGCATTTGTCATAAGATCAATAGGAGTAAATTTATATTTCTTGTTCTTTATGTTGATGATATTTAATTGGCCAATAATGACATGTGGATGATTTATGAAACTAAACAGTTACTTTCTAGGACTTTTGATATGAAAGATCTTGGAGAGACTTTTTTTGTCTTGGGTATTGAGATTCATCGTGATAGATCTCATCATTTATTGGGTCTTTCTCAAAGGGCTTATATTGATAGTGTGCCCAATAGATTCAATATGCAATATTGCAAAGGTGGTGATACTCCTATAGTGAAAGGAGATAAATTTAATAAGGAGCAATATCCTAAAAGTGATATAGAGAAATAGATCATAGATAATAATCTTTATGCAAGTGCAGTTGGCAACTTGATGTACGCCCACGTGTGTATAAGACCAGATATTGCATATGTTGTTGGTGTTCTTGGTCGATATCTTTCTAATCTTGGATGGAATCATTGGGTAGCTGCTAAGAAGGTGATGGGATACTTGCAAAAGACAAAGGATTATACATTTGTTTATAGGCGTATGGATGATCTTGTAATGGTGGGGTATTTAAACTCTGATTTTGCAGGCTGTAAAGATAATATGAAATCCACTTCAGGGTATATTTTGTATGCTTGTAGGTGGTGATGTTTCGTGGAAAAGTGTTAAACAAACACTTACAACATCTTCTACTATGCAAGCTGAGTTTGTTGTATGTTATGGTGCTAGTACACAAGCTATATAGTTAAAGAAGTTTATTTTTGGTTTGCTTGTGGTTGATTTTATTACTAGACCATTTCGAATTTATTGTGATAATAATGTTGTTGTGTTCTTCTCTAAGAATAATAAAAGTTCGAGTGGTTCTAAGCATATGAAGATCAAATATCTTACAGTAAAAAACTTAGTAAAGAAAGGGGACATTGAGATTCAGTATGTTAGTACTAATTTAATGTTAGTTGATCCTTTAATCAAAGGACTCAGACCCATAGTTTTTAAGAAACATGTTTATGATATGAGTGTTGTGGAGTCTTTTGATGTGTTTGGTTAGTGGGAGCTTTCTGCTTGTAATTGAATATCTAAGTTAAATGATCTTGTTACATTGCTTATTCATATTTATTTATATGAGTTGAGTATTTTGTGGTTGTTTGTTATGCGTATGTACACATTATATATATATATATATATATATATATATATATATATATATATATATATGTATGACATGTTATAAGTTGTGCGTGGTGTGCTTAAGATTGGTATGATTATCTTAAACTATATTAGTTTCCAATTGTGTTTCTGGAAACAAAGGCTAAGGCATTATGATTGTATTTCCAAATGGAAATAACAGCCTTATTGTGAAGCCTTGTAAATATTTCTTGCTCGTTAGAGCATGTGTGAAAGAGAAATTTTTCGTGCTACACTGTCATATCGGAACCCAGGTCGGTTAAGTTGTCAATATTTGTGACTAAGGATTGGTACTATGTCAATAAGGGGTATAACTACTGTCATGATCCGATATTGATAATTTAATATGGACAAAATTGTGTTTGAGATGTCACTTTATCAATAAACTATATGTTTTAGAATGTGTGGCCACACTTGAGTTTAAAGTATTCAGTCCGAGAGTCGTTTTCAAAAATGTTTTCTTTCTTAAAACATGAAAACATCATAATTAATATTGCCCAAGTGGGAGAATGTTGGAATTTTATATGGGCTAATATTAATTATGAGTCTATTTTAATTATTTATAAAATGGAATGAATATTATATTTTATTGTTTTGGGGTAAGCTTAATTAAAATGTGATCTATTGAGTTATGGGCTTGTGACACCTTTTGTGGGCCGATATGGAAGATGATCAGTGTAGGCCTATTTTAACAAGGACCTGTGATGGGTGGGTCTGTTAAAATCTATTATAAATAGGCTAAGTCCTCTCTCCTGCCTTCATAATAAAAAATCCTAGTTGCTACACCCATTGTAGTCGTCTTGTGAGAAGGTTAAGGAAAGAAAGACTTAGCTCTCTTTTTCAACTCTTCTGACCTATTATCCGAGTATTTTATTTTCAGTGATCGGAATAATGGAACGAAACAATTTGGGATCCAACGTGTAAAGAGGTATGCAACTTGTTTCCATTTTTAGATCTACTGCGTAAACAGGTACGCAATTTTACTTCCGCTTAATCATGAATGGTGTTCTAAATTCATGTACTAGATCTTGAATAAATTTCTTACATGTTGTCCATCATTTTTCTTCCCAATGGCACACTAAGGGAAGAGCTGGATCAAGTTCAATGGTTAGAGCAGAGTATGGAGAATGTGGCAGAAGCAAAATGATTAAAAGGGGAGATATGGAGATTGCTAAAAATGGAGGAGGTGATGTGGAGTCAACGATCACAGGCTTTATGGCTTAAAGATGGAGATTTAAGAGGACAAGTGCATGAAATGGACTCGAGTTTTAGTCCGTATGTTAAGCAGTAGTCATAATTGTATTCTTATTAGGTGCTGAGATTGGTATTGGAGCCTATTATCTTGAAGAAAGAGTAAGACAGATGTTAAGTTGAAGGCTTTCTTTCCTTATGGAAATACCTACTCTTGAAGTTTCCTCTTCTACCTCTCAATATACTCCTACTCTTCGTTTAACTATTACTCTTTCTCCTCCACCTACCTTTAAAAGAACTTCCTTAAATAAAATAGATTTATTGTATGAGCTCAATTATATTCCACATTCTCAAAAAATTCGAGATATAGATTCTTGAATCCTTATGATGCTTTCACTAAGCAAAAAGGATTATGGACCCATTCAATCAAAACTCTTATCAGGCAACCTACAACACCTATCAAAGAATATATCCAATCTTTCAACTTTGACCAGTGTACAGTAAGAGCAACTAGTGAGGAATAATTCATATGTCTAGAGATTCCTCCAAAATTTCTCCACTAATGACCTCTCAGGGTTACACCCACATACACGTTGGAGCAATTAGGCTAGCACTTTCATACCATGGAAGGAAAGGCTTGCCCATCTTTGCTAGAATTACTTTTTTATCCTTTTAGTATTTACAATACCAGCATATTGTTATTGAGACTGTTGAAACATCTCTCAATGTAGGTTCTGTTATGTAACCTTTTATCCTAATTTTAATCTAGCTTTTAATGATCCACATGTCTTGTCTGCCCTAAAGGTACAAATTTAAATAATGGAAGCCCCTTAAGTAGCTTTAGATACTGTAGCTACTCTTCACTACCAGAGGATCTACAGAATCCAGAATCATGCATTGAATCTCTCGACACCACATTTAAATGATGCTTTTCATATTATGGTTGATATTTAGAATACTCCAACTTGTATTCATGTTCCTAGTAGATCTCTAGTCAAGAACTTTTTCAACTCTTGCCACAAAAGTGGATAACCAATTATGAGAAGTTTTGTGAGGATACTCAGCCAATACAATCAACAGAACCAGTATTTCAATGAAAGTTTGATGGTACTATAGAAACAAGATTTGAGAAATCTCCATCTCTCTCTTCTTCCACTTCTATGTCCTCGATTTTCTCCACTCAATTATGATGAGCCTCTACCAGCCTGAAGAAGATGTTTCTATTGTCTATTTCGACATAGATAGAATGCCAATATATGCTTTCAAAAGACATGACCACTGCTATTTTGATACTTGTTACTGTGATGATTGCTATAGCTTGGACCATGAAGAGAAAAGATTTAGAAGAAAGAAAAGATCAGGAGCTTGTTTTGAAGCAGATCGCATAAAAAGATAAGAAAATGCTTTAAATCAAGAATCATAGTTTTATGTCAAACTAAGAAAGATTTAATTCTAAAATACCACTTAAAACTTTAAATTCATATTTATATATATGATGGTTGATTTATTTTATTATACTTTTTATTAAAAGTTTCACAATTTTATTTTGTTTAGGTTTTTAATGGTTCCTAATATTATTTTGAGTTGTTCTCTCCTATTTCATGCATAAAATTTGTATTGAGATTTTTCTCTATTTCTGTATAACAAATAAAAATACTGGCATAATATAATATAATATAATATAATATATATAATGTTAACATGAGTATATGGCAACTATTATAAATAAAAAAAACGCTTATTAAAGACTCACCATTTTGAATAAAACCTTCAAATTTTAAAATTTTATCAATTATAATATTAAATTCGTTTAGAAAAATTAAGAATAAGTCCTTTCAATTATAAAAGTAAAATATATTTATATTAGAGGTGATAAATGGATTAGGTTCCATCATTTTTAAGTCAAATCTATTTTGCATAATCTTTTCTTAGGATTATAGTAAGGTCAAATATAAAATAAAGAGCGAAAAAACATGCAACACAAGTGCTATATATATATATATACACACATTAATGTAATTATAAATTAACTCAAATTAAAATAATACTTCTAATATAATATGAAATTAATAAACTATTATATAATCAAATTAATATATTAAATTCTAATAAAATATGAATTTCATATTAAAATATATAATCCTTGTCTTAAAAACTATATTACACAATTAAATGACACTGATACATAATATTGCTACTGGGCTGAACAATAGCGTTGCAACTAACATCATATTTGACCTTCTTTTTTTAATAAATTTTGTATAAAAATGATCACATGTCTTTTTTTTAATTTAATTACACCAAATTATGTATTTATTTTCTTCATTTTTTTATAATTATGTATATAATTCAAAATAATTAAATACGACCTTAAATGGATACTGTTACTATTAGTATAGTTTTTAATTGCTTTAAATTCTATACGTAATTATAAAAACTAAAGAAAATAACTATAGAATTTAATATGATTAAATATAAAAAAGAAGAACAAGCGAACAAATTTCTGTATAAAATTTGTATAAAAAAAGAGGCCAAATATGACTTTAGCTCCATCACTAACTGGTTTCTTATTTATTATGTGTCAAGAAATTGTTTCATTTTATTAATTTTTTAAAGCCGTTACATTATCTTCAAAAATCTAATGTAATTAAAAATTAACTCAAATTGAAATAATAAATTAAATATAATATAAAATTTATATTACAAAGAAATTATTTTTCTAAATAGGAAGAAAATTACTCTATAGTCAAATTAATATACAAAATTTAATATAAGATAAATTTTATATCAAAATTATATTAAAAAATTTAAAATGAAAGTACGTGCAATACGTGGTGGGCTAATGACTAATAAAAATAAATTGTACACTGTGTACTAGTAAGAGAAAAACAGATTATACGGAATAGTGGGTATCATAAGAGTATGGTGTTATTGAGAGCAAGGTTTATCTAAAAGATTAGCGGGCATCGATTTTGAGTCATTTTTATACTCGTCTGATTATTATGTCTTATACCGATTTCATTATAATAAAATTATTTATAGATTATTCTATGATTTCCCTTTAACAAAATAGAGTCTTTCACATAAAATTAGTGTGTTTTTTAGCTTGATTAATTTTTTGAGATCAATTAATTATTTTTATGGTGTTTATTAGTTTATGTTGACTGTATTATTTGGAAGCCAACAAGTGAAATGAGTGTAATATGGGTATCACGATAAAGCTGACGACTATGAATATTCAATGTAAAAGGCGAAGATGTAAGATCACCATTACTACAAGCTGATGTTTCTTCTCTAGAAAGTTATTTAAATACCAATTGATACTAATGGGACATATAACCGTCTCGCTCTTCGCTTTTGCTTTCCACATTTTCTCCAATAGCAGCAGCTTTTCTTACCTACTATAACAGCAATCCAAGAAGGTTTAGGTGGGATAGACTACACTTGCAAATTATATCGTGGCCTCGGAGCACGATACTTTATAGTCTGAGTATTCAAAATGTGTGCATTTTAATATTGTCATTTAATTGTCGTAGTGTAATATATGTCATTTAATTATCACAATACAATATATACTTATTATTTCGTAAGTAAATATTTATTAATTATCAACGCATCAACTGTAGTTTTTATGTTCATCATTTTATTGAATAATCATATATAATTTTTTATATTATATTTTTCATTTTATCGAATAATTATATGTAGTATTTTATATTTATCATTTTATTAAAAAAATTTCGTTGATGTTCATTTTTAATCTAATATGATACATATAACCATATTTTATTAATATTGTTACGTTCATTAGTTGTAGTTTTTAGTAATTAAATAATTAAATATTCATTATGAAACATTTTTTATTTGTTTTATTCATATTTATTGATTATTACAAAAATATTCATTATTTATTTGGATAATATTTATCATCTATAATATTCATGTGTATTGCTTTTTCATATAATATTGAACATTAGTTAATTTGTTCATTAAAAATAGACTTATTGATCCTTAAAATTTAAATCTTTTCTAGTTTTAACAAAATTGGTCAACCCTTTTAATTTTGACAAAATTAGACAAAACTACTTAAATTTTGGAAAATCTAGTCAAAATTCAAATTAATCAAAATAGAATGATATATCACGTAATTAGACAAATCAACTGACATGAATTTTTATAAAATCAGTTATTAATATCAATTAATATTATTAAACTCAATATTTTAACATAACTCATCATATTATTTTGATCAATTTGAATTTTAGCTAAATTTGTCAAACTTTTATTAGTTTTGGCTAATTTTTCAAAATTAAAAAAATTGGTTAATTTTGTCAAAACTCGAAAAGATTTAGATTTTAAGAGTGAATAAGCCTTAGAAATATATAACATTCTTTCATAAAACTCGATGTTCATTACTTAAAACTTGGAATTCATTATGTATAAACACAATATTCATCATTTTTAATTTTCATTTTCATTATTTTTTATGTAATATTATACATAAATTAATTTATCCATTAAAAACATATAACCTTCTTTCATAAAGTTTGATGTTTATTGTTCATTATTTGGATGTTCATTATCTAGAAGCACATATTTATCATCATTATTTTTTATGTAATATTCTATATGAATTAATTTTTCATTAAAAACATATAATCTTCTTTTATTAAATTCTTTGTTCATTAGTTAATTATAAAATGTTCATCATCTAGAATTATTTATTAATTTATTCTAAAACATTTATTATCTAAATTATTTATTAATTGATTATAAAATATTTATCACCCATAAATTTTTATCAAATGATTTTAACCTTTTCATTTTTTTATACATGTATAGAATGTGAGTTTTATATAGTATCATGGTCCAAGATGCACGACACAAGGACTGAGACTACACTGGCCAAACGCAAAGGAAGCCCATCAAGGCCGGCTCGAGCCTAACAGGTCATTTAGCAATTGTAGCTCATAGTCTCAACTTGCAAGTTAGGACCAAAGGCAAAAGTCCAGAGGCGACCCACTACAGTAGCTTTCTCTCCGTATTCTTATATTATTTTGTATACAATAGAATTACTTAAAACATCATCTACCTAACACAAAAATGAAAAATGTGAAAATAAAAAAAGTGAAAATTATATTTTTTAAAAATATAAAAAATGAAGTATAAAAAATATTTAAATATAATATATATATATATATATTTTCTTGCATATATATTTATAATAAATATTGAAACAATTAATTATGAGATTATATAAAAAGATAATATTAAAAATAATTATTTAAATTAATATACTATTAATTATCTTCAACTAAAATTTTACGTTAATTTTAATAAAAAAATATTTATTTAGAAAAAAAAAAGAAATGATGATAAAGGTAAATTTGAAAAATAAATAATTAATATTATATTGATAATATAAAATGATAATTGCATGAAAACAAAATTTTTTTTTATAAAACGATAGGTTTTGTGAAATGGAAATAGTATAACTTTTTAATTTTTCATAAAAATGTATTTATTATCCTTAAGAACAACATTTGGGGAACTAAGGAGGCTGGGGTTTCAATCCCCTGCTGTCGGCGACACATGGCAGTGGGGCTGGAGGCCCTAGTCCAACCCCCTGCCATGTGAGAAATTCTCCCCCAATAACTTTTTTTTTTTTTTTTATTCACTCAAATCGATGTTGTTTTGAGTAAGTTAAAAAAAAAAAAGTTTTTATTATTTACTCAAAACAACATTATTTTAGGTGAATGACCAAAACTTGTTTAAAAAGAGGGGCAGAGACCAGTTTTAACCCGTCCCCCTTCCCAAAGCCAAAAAACACCTAGATTCCTCTCTCACTCCAAACCCTTCTCCTTCAATTCAAAATTTCTCAAATTTTTCATTCAATCTTCTCCTTTTCCTTTAAAACAAATATTTAAACTACTCTTCACAATTTTAGTTTTCATTAATCTTTTAGGCTAAGTTATCAAGAATTTGAAAATTTTGAACTCCAATCAAAGGTGAGCTCTAACCATTCTTTTTATTTTTTTAAATTTTTATTTTTCTCATATTTTCCTATTTTAATTCACCTAGTTTTACATGAAAAATAGGACATTCATTTCTTTTCCTTTCATATTTCTTAAAAATTGTGAATTAATTAAATTTGAAAAAAAAATACTAATTTAGAAATATAAAATTTAAATTAAAAGTAATTGTGAATTAGGAACTCTAATTTAAATTAGAAATAGAAAATTTAAATTAAACTATATTGTGAATTAGGAAATAGAAATAGAAATAGAAATAGAAATTTTATTGTGAATTTAAATATTGTGAATTAGAAATTTTAAATTAAAAGTTTATTGTGAATTTATTGTGAATTAGAAATAGAAAATTTAAGTTAAAAATATATTATGAATTGTGAATTATAAATCCTAATTGATTTATTGTGAATTAAAAAAATATTGTGAAGTTATAATAAAATAGAAATTTTATTAAAAATATATTAAAAATAATTAATTTATCATGAATTTATTGTACATTAAATATAAAGATCAAATTAAAATATATTTTGAATTGAATTGAAAATTTTATTGGTTTGTAAATTATGAATTGTAATTGAAAATTTATTATTTTGTGAATTGTGATTAGGTAACATGAATTTATTTTGATTGTTTATCTATTATAGAATATGGAGAAGTATTTTAAAAGAATCCGCAACATTGAGTTTTCGAATAAGTCTAATGCTTCTGAAGAGAGTAATAATAGAAAACAATTATGAAGAGAGTAATAATAGAAAACAATCTCATGTGAAATTCAACTTAGATGATGTTATTAGTGATCTGGAATTGCTTAAACTAATTAAGGGGTTTGATGCTGCTATTAGAGATTAAATTTGAAGAGAGTATTTGACTAGGGGGTCTCCAAAACTTTGTTTGGCAAACAAGTGAAAAGTTTTCAATATGGTTGGTTTAAAAAGTTTGTATGGTTAGAGTATAACATATCAAAAGATGCGACATCTGGTTTTTGGTGCTATCTTTTCAAAACTTCAAATAAATGTGGTTGATTTATAAAGGATGCCTTTATCAAAATGAGATTCAATAACTAGAAAAAGGCATTAGAAAAATTCAATTAACATGTTGGTTATGTGAATAGTAGCCACAATGATGCTAGAATATAGTTTGAGCTTTTTCAAGATCAAAGACATAATGTGGCAAATATGTTAGAAGCACATGGGTGCGAGATAAAGGTTGTTTATCGCACCCATTTAACGGTGATGTTGGATATGACACGCTTCCTTTTGAAGCAAGGTTTGCCTTTTTGTAGACATGATGAACCAACTAGTTCTTTAAATAAAGGTAATTTTCTTGAGTTACTTGAGTAATATAGTCAATGAAATGAAGAGGTTTGCAAGGTAGTCAATGAAAATGCTCTTGAAAACAATCAAATGACTTCTCTAAAAATTCAAAAAGAAATAGCACATGCTTGTGCCGCAAAGGTCACATTTGTCATCATCAATGATATTGGGAACAATGTTTTTTCTCTTATGGTTGATGAGTCTAAAGATATTTCAGTGAAGGAGTAAATGGGGCTTGTTTTAAGATATGTAAATAAACATGGACTTGTTATTGAACAGTTTCTTGCTATGGTACATGTGCATGACACTACCTCAATTTCTTTAAAGAATGTTATTGATGCATTATTTGCAAAACATGGATTATCATTATCCAGATTAAGAGGTCAAGGATGTGATGGGGCATCAAATATGCAGGGCGAGTTTAATGGATTGAAGACCCTCATATTGAAAGAAAATTCATATGTAAGGTATATGTAACGACCATATTCATATTTGCCCTAATACCAATAAATGTAACGACCAATTGTGTTTACAAACCATGTTGCTTTGATACCAGTTTTTTTTTTCTACAACCACAATCTGTAATGCTACAATCGGTACCTATCAGAGCACTCAACATTCGGGATTTACCCGTCGGCCCCACGTTGTCATACACACCGGGATTTGCACGTCTGCCCTGCGTATGCTTGAGCCCTCTATGATACCAAAACTTTAACATCTAAATTCATTTGTCAAACCAATAACTGTGACATCCATTGTTCTCATTTCTAAATCATCTTTGATACCACAAATTGTAACTTCACAACGTGGCTACAACTGGCACCTATCAGAGCACTCAACATCCGGGATTTGCCCGTCAGCCCTGCGATGTCATACACACCAGGATTTGCACGTCTGCCCTCCGTGTGCTTGAACCCTTTGATACCACCAACTGTAACTATCATCTTCAATTACAAATCATGGCATTTCACGTTCAAAAATGCATACACATTAAGGTTTATTTAACATACATATATAATCTCATATGTATTTAATGTACACATGTGTCAACTAATGTCAGGACCAGTGACCATAACTAGTTCCTATTAAATGTATGTACATGACCCAAGGAGAGAGAGTTGAAATTCAACCGACGACCTGTGTTTCATGTGTCTTTATGCAAGACTTTATGCACCAAAATATCCAAACTCTATGCTTCAGTCTCTGAAAAATAATTGCAATTTGGTGAGTCGCGACTCAATGAATAAAAACAATAATCAAATCCTCATGGCATAATCTATAATCAAATATCATCAAGATACATTACAAGTATAACAATTGACTATGCAAGTGCAAATGCAATAGCTTTGTTTTTGTCGTGACCGAGCAAGGCAAACATTGCTCCCAGGATATTCATGTGATTCATGTAACATATGATTTGGGACCTATTGGTCCATCTTCCTGTAATTCATTT
>CATIWR010354824.1:0-28085 GCA_949677035.1 Omphalea diandra
CCCCCCCCCCCCCCCCCCCCCCCCCCCCCCCCCCCCCCCCCCCCCCCCCCCCCCCCCCCCCCCCCCCCCCCCCCCCCCCCCCCCCCCCCCCCCCCCCCCCCCCCCCCCCATGCCAAATTAGTAACATTTGGAAAAAAAAAAAAAAAAATTTTAAAATATTGCGATGTGATTAATGATGAATTGGTCGTCAGTTACATTATAGTTATAAAACCAACACCTTAGTCCCTTCTTGAAACGTGATTAAAACAGAGAAAGCTTTGTAACCTTTAGTTCCAGGGTTTTCTTTTATCATTTTTAGTCTTAAATTACTTTCATCCCAAATTTGAACAACCTCTGCTTTTCTGGTACTTTTTTAAAAAAATTTTTTTTCCTCCTATGAGTACTGATAACAACAAAGCAGACAAGGTTTTCGCTGCAATTATTTATTTGATAAGCCACTTTAAATTAAATATAATTTGCAGATGTAATTAGAGGATAATTATTAATCATAATCCCAATAAAAAAATATAAATGATTGTCTGATAATTTGGATTCCAGTATGCTCATAATGGGTGACCGGATTCATTTAACATAACATAATTCTTTTTGTTCATTTAAGGTAGACCTTTTATAAATGTGGTTTTTTTTTAATAAAACAAAACTTTATATATCATCCATGGAAGTTATATTTTACAAATATGAACTTGCCTTGAAAGTAAAGGAAATAATTGATGAATAAAACTTGTATCTTAAAAATTTATGAAAAGTCATAAAATTTGATACAGGTTCGTGAATGTTGTGTCTATCTCTTAAAGAAATTATATATGAATTTGTCTTTAAAAAAATTAATTCAATATATTCACTTGACATTTTTTTCATATCTGAATCAAGTGAATAATATAAATCCATTTGTAACCGAGTTAATCCGAACCACTCAAATAAATAAATAAATAACTCAAAATGATTTGAAGTCAAAACCATCCCACCTGACACAATGGCCACCTCTAATCCATGGCCCTGATAAAAAAAAAAAAATTCTTTAAATTTGTAATCTGATATCTTTCGATTGACATTTGTTGAATTATTCCTTCAAACTTAATCAGTAGCTAGTAGGCGACCACTTGATCGATTAACACACACACGCTCTACCAAATTCCCTCTTCTAGAGGTCATCACAGGAAAATTAAAATAATAATAATTTCAGGATAAGGTATTACATCCATGAAGGCCATAGACTCACTTGTCATTATCATCTGGAAATAATTAATAAACAGGAAATTTTAATAAATTACAAATGATAGATATTCCCACTCTCTAAAAAATTTTTGATATTCAAACTACGTTTTTTTCACAATATTTTTAAGATACTATAGTTTCTCTATCTTTCTCTTTAAACATCTAACTTTGAGATGCTATAAAATTTTATTTTCTCTTACTGTTTTCATTACTTAAGTTGACTAATCTATCTTTTATAAATATTTTTTTAGTATATGTATAATAATATTGTACTCAAAAGAAGCAAATCATTCCCCTTTTGATTATACTGTTTTCAGATTTCTGAATTTCACTAATTAATTATTAACAATTTAATGTTATATTTCTTTAGTACAATTTAATTCTTAAGTCGAGCAATACAATTCGACCATTTGATTATCTACTGATTTAATGGTTTTAAATATATAAATAAATAATTTGATTAGTTTGTTGCTGATAGATGAACAACTGTACTGTACAATACATCATAATAAATAAAATATTATCCCCAAAAAAAAAAAGAAAAAAAAAACAAACGTAATGTAGGGATATAGGTGCATTTTTCAATTTAGATATAATAAAACTCAAAATAAGCTAAGTCTTCCTGATAAAATAATTCAACTTGCTTGCAGAGCTAGCTAATTGATTTAGTAGACAAGCAAACTTGTCAAAAATACCCTAAATTAATGTTAAAAAGAGGAAAAATAAAGAAAATCCACACAAGTACGTGAATCTTGATCCAACAAAAACCATGAGTTTGTGTGAAAACAAATCATGAATTTTGTTACATAGCATGGATCATATATGGCTTGGCTAAGCACAGCCCCAGTTACGAGTATTATAAGATGATGACAACGGCTTTCGAACTTGTATGAAACAAGTTGATGGCAAGGTTGATGAAGAAAAACTGTTACTCATCGTCTCCGTGCATTCTTCCTCAGTTTCTTCTTCATAAATTGTTTCCAAAGTTTGACGGTCACGAACCCTGTAGACAAAGCGAGGTGGTGCAACTGCAGAGAATGGAGTCTTGGATGATGATGATGATAAGGAAGAGGAGGAGGTCTTATAAGGGCTTTGAACTCTGGGTAGTAGAAGACATGATGATGCCATATTTCTTGATTTTGTGTGTTTCTAATTCTCTCCACTATGTATGTAATGTAACGTAAGCGTTCATTGGGCTTTACTAAAATTTCACTTATATAGATTTTTTTTTTTTTAGGGCAAGAACTGATAATAATTATAATATCCTTAGGTTTTTATACAATTACAATGATGCCATTTATAGATAAGATTGTTTCACTCTGCACATAAACAAAAAAGAAAAATTTTTATGTGAATCATCAAATAAAAAATAATTTATATAATATACTTTAAATATAAATTAAAAAATAATAAAATATCATTTAATATTAAAAAATAACATATATAATTTAATTAATTCACTATCCGATGTGATGCAATCAAAATTTCTTCAAATCTAAATTAGGCAAATAGAATTATATATCTTAAATCATACGGCCAAAGTCAATATTAATTGGGTTGCATTAAGATTCAAGACAGTCCAATTACAAATCTTTTTGTTTTGCTTATAATTTTTCAATATTACATTAAAAAAAAAAATCATGTCCCATAGTTATGCTTTCAATATGTATAATTATCTATTTCTTAAACTTTTTAAATTGTTCACTTTAATATGAAAGAATTCAAATCTGTTAAACATACAATTATGTTTATTCTTACTATTTTATTGTAGAGAAAATTGTAAATTTTGAATTTTAACATTTATTCTTGAATGACATATATTTTAATATCAGACTAAGACCTCAATAATAAGACATGCCAAACCTTTATGCATCCTCACTATAAATCAAAAAAGGATTTTAAAATTAATTAGAAAATGAAGTCCACATCATTTTTAATTCACGCCCTCTCAATAACAAAAAGGTCTACATCATTTGAGGCATATAATTAAATTAACCCTTAGAATCTTATCTCATCTAAAGGATAGAGAGTGTGGCATATAATATGACTCAGATGCTGATCACTTTTGTTCATCGTAGCAAACAGAACAAGACAATTTCAAAGCAAAAAATTGATATTCTCAAATTAAACTGACAATTAAAGGGTTTTTTTTTTCTTTTTTCTACCTTGGCTTCAAATTAATAACAAATTAATGAATGAGTTAAGTACTGTGATTAAAGGAGGTGGAGTTAATTAGCTGGGATTTTAGCAAAAAAAGAAAGAAAAAGAATGCAAGATTTTGATGGGATTGTGATGTATATGGTAATGTAAGATGTATTGGCTTTGCAAGGATAAAGTGGCATTATTATCTTTTTGGGGATATATGGTTTTCTCCTAATAAATAAATATAATATGGTTCAATTCTGGAAACCACTATCAATTGTGTTAATTGTAGCCACCCCGACAGATAGTTTGTTTCTGATGATCTAAGTTGTTCCCATTGTTATATGGCCATTACGAACTCTAGTTATAGATTATATGTTTAGAATATATAATTGTTGGTGTATCTTACATTCAAAAGATACACAATTTAGGGCACGTTTAGAACATCATAAAATAAAATAAAAAAATTTATATTTAATATTTTAGTTTATTTTAAAATTTAAGAATAAGATTATAAAAAAATTAAAATATTTCACTATTTTTAAAATTTCAGTATTTAAATTTATTTATTTATTTATAAAATAAAAAATTATTAAACATATATATCAAATAAATATATTGAAATCTCAAAACACACTCATTTTCATAATGATGTTTCATTTCTTATTTCTTGGTGTAACTAAAGTTTTAAAACTCAACTCGGTCCTTGATCTAGCTGAGGTAGAGGATTATGGATTAGAGATCAAACAAAAATTGAATAAGATCAAACTAGAGTGTAATTTAATTAATAATATTATATTATATATTATATTAAAATATATATATATATATATATATATATATATATATATATATTATATACATATATGAATTACTAATAAATATGAAATATTTTTAATAAAGATTTATAAATGAATATTTTCATCTATATATAATAATTCAATAAATATTTTAATTGTTTAAAATAACAAATATTAATTATGAATTAATTAAAATAACACCAATTTCATATTAATATAGTAATTTGTTAATAAATCACTTTTAATTCTTCATAATAATTTATTATTTTTTAAAACATATAAAATTATATTATAATCAAATTTTTATAATAATTTGTTACTTTTAAAATTCAAAGTTGTAATATAAAATTATAATAAATTTATTTAAAAATATAATAAAGGAAATTCTTATATTTATTATTGGTAATAATTTAATAAAATATAATTTTAAAAAATCAACCTAAAAAGTAAACAAAATTAAAAGATAAACCTCGATCAACTCGATCGAAGCACGTTAGATTATTGGATTTTGACCAAATTAAATAGATTTTGATCAGATTTTTTCTATTTCGAATTTAAAGGTCAATCCAAACCTGTCAAGGATCTGATTTGCTAGTTTTTCGATTCAACCGGCCAGATCAATATGAGTTTGAAATCATTAGGTGTAATTAAATGTCATTATAGTGGTTTTATTCTCTAAAAATAAGTTTCCACTTTGTTAGTTTAGAACTCATCCTCAAAGATGATTTATTATATGAATTTCAGCGCATATTATGCATAACATCATATTTAATGAAAATTTTCGCAATTAATAAAAATGTAAAATCATCGAAAGAGATTAATGATAAGAATAGTATCATGATTTTAAAATTGAACAATTGTATCAATTTATTAATGATGTTGCAATTAAGTTTATATTAATAATTTGAAGGAAAAACACATATTTTGCCCCTTATACTTTCTTTTTTTTTAAAAAAAAACTTTGCTCATTGTACTTTTATTTCTACAAATTATTACTCTGCACTTTCATTTTTATTGAGTTTTATATCTTGCACTTTTATTTTTACAAATTATCTCCTTGCACTTTATTTTTGTTAACGTCTCCCCCTGCACTTTTACTTTTATGCTCTGTTAACGAGGGAGGAAATGTTAATACAAATAAAAGTGCAAAGGGTTAATTTGTAGAAATAAAAGTGTAATAGGCAAAACTCAAAAAAAAAAATAAAGGCACAAGGGGCAAACTATGCATTTTATTATAGAACTCTAATTGTGGATGAAAAATTCTCGTTTATTCTCTAAAAAAATATACACTTAAAGAATAAGTAATAAATTCGTTGTCATCAAGATTTAATTTAATATATGGCGTCCAGATCTTAATATATTTTCTTATCAAAGTCTACAAAAATTATCCCCTATGTCGTTCTAATGACACTCAAATGCTTCGAAGACTAATAATAACAGGATAGCACCGCATACTTTTTGAGAGAAGAAATCTCCAAATTTGCCATGAGAGTGGCTACAATCAAACCCGGCCGTTTCCCATGTTCTAAATGGAACGTACGTGAACAATCTCAGTTTACACGGTACATGTGATTCTTCCTGCACATTCAGTCTTGTTTCGAAAAGCTTGTTCACATTCTGTTGCAACGTTTGGTGTTGATGGGGTCAATTTTCTTGAAGAGGCATTTTTTTTTTTTTTCTTATATTAGGTCTTAGAAGAAGTAGTTTAATTTCACGATCACAAGGAAAAGGATAGGGTTCGAACACTGTTCTCCTCAACTAATGTTCACTCTCTTTTGCCATTAGGGCTACTCATGAGGGACCTCGAGAGGCAATTCATTGTTGTGACAATGTTGTCACAAAATTAGAGTATATTTAGGCTCCATTTATTACATAGACAATATTTTTAAAAATATTTTTGATATTTAACATGTTTAAAAAATTAGTCAACAAAAATATTTTCCTTGAACAACAAAATATTAAATAAATTTTTTTCAATAGAGAAAATCATTTTTTGGATTTTAGAAATTCATCTAAATAAAAAATAACTCATATAAATTTTTATTTATTAATATATTTATTATCACCAATTATCTTTAATTATTAATTTCCATCATCAACTAGTGGCGATTACCAATGATTTGTGAGATCTATAAAATTTCTTCATTTTTTAATATATTTTTCTCATATTTAATAATCAATAGTGTAAATATAATGTACTTGTGATCTACATTTTCTTATAATATTATAAATAAAAATTAATATATATTGTAAATACCAGAAAATACTTTTTTAAAAAATTATTTTCATAAATAAACTATTTTCTGTGAAACAAACAATCTTATATTATTTTTTTTTCAATAGAGTTCCAAACTAGATGGAGATGGAATTCAGAAAAAGGGCTTATATTGTTTGCACATTATTATTATTTTTTTTAATAAAGCTTCATTTGTTTTATAAAATAATTTATCTATGAAAATTATTTGATAAAAAATATTTTTGAGAAATATATATACTGATATTTGAAATACATTATAAAATATTATTTTTTTATTTATAAAATTTAGACAATAAATACTTTACTTATATTATTTATTATTTAATATAAAAAAATAATCTCAAAAATAAAATTTTTATAGATCCAATCAATCATCGACAATCACTATCAACTAGTGATAGATATCAATAATCAAGGAAATAGTTTTTATGAAAATTTAGAAAAAAAATTCTTATTTTAAAAATAGTATAAATTTTCATTGATCAAGAAAATAGTTCACATTAATTAATTTCTTTGAGTATACTAAATATCAAAAAAATATAAAATATATTTTTTAAAACATAGTAAACAGAAATAAGTATTATAAATTATTGATTTAGTTACTATTATTTATTTGCAAGGAACTCAAATGCCCCGAGTCTCTCTCTTAAAACTTTACTCAGCAGCCTCTCTCCTATATTCTTGTTCTTGCTTTGCTGTTGTCGGCGGCCATTTTGGCCGGCGATAGCCCCTCCTCCTTTATCAATCTTTTTCTTTTACTTTTTTTGTTCATTTTAATGTGTTTTTTTTTAAAAAAAAAAAGCTTTTTTTATTCTTTTCTTGTACCCTTCTTTGATGTGGCATTTTCAGTACCCTTTAATCAGTTTGTGAGTTCTACGAAGGAAAAAGTAAGTGCATCTCTTAAATTTTAGCAAGTACTTTTAAGAATACAAAGATTATATTTGATTAGTGCATAGAAAAGTTTCAAAAAAAGTTAACTCAAATTATTATTATTATTATACCCATATTATACCTATAATTTTATCTAATTAATCTATACAATTATTTAATAAGTTCCTAAGATGTTTAAATATGAAATAAAAATCATTATAAATAATAATAATAATAATTTATTTATCAACTAATAAATTTGATAAATAATAAGTAATTATTTTAATAAATTTTAAATTTAATACATGATAAACTATTATTTTAAATAACATTTGAAATTAAAATTAATTATATATATTAATAGATTTTAAAAATAATGCGAAAGGACTAAGGCCGCCTATAGTACATGTAAGATCAACTTGGCATAAATTTGTTTTGTTGATCAAAGTTGAGATCATTATGAGGAAAGGGAAATGAGCAGATTAATCTCTCAAAAACTGAAAAATTGCAAAATCTCCTTTTCCACGTTAAAGCCTCCACAGATCCCTCAGTCTAGGGGCACATCTCAAGTCGGCTGCAAATTGGTGGACACACTAAGCAATCTTCTAAATTTCTCAATCAATGTATCATGTAACTTATATGTTCATCAAAATCATATTCAATTAATTAATGATATTACTTGAAACTGACAATGTAAATTAATAACTTCTTAAATTTATAAAATGTATTACATAATAATTTTTGAAGGTCTACTTAATATATAAGTTGATAAATTTTTGATACATTAATATGTATAATGTAGTTATTATATGTTTTAAAATTTGAGTCAAACATTACTTTTTAAAAAAATTATTATCGAATGAGAACATATTTTTAACTTTTTATAACGTGGTAAGATGATTTGATATATTGGTCTAATACTGCAAAAAGAAATTATTCAATATCAGTATCACTTTGAATGATTTCTTTTAGTGAAATAAACTCTAGAGTGAAAATATCGCCTTCAACTTTAGCATTTTATATATAACAATAATTATTTTTATAAATTATTAAATTATCAATTAGCTTAATTAATAAATTTCTTTAATTCCAAAACCATTAATTTATATGAGTTTTCCTGTATACGATATCCTAATAATGTCCTCTCATTTATGGAGTGAAAGCACATATTAAATAAAGCAACAACGTATCGCAAAAGATGAATGCACCAGAAAACAAAGATCTGAAAAAGGTCGCATTTGTCATTCTCTTGGGTCGTCAGCATGATGGTGTCTACCTTTGCCTGCCATATGTGATACATGTATATACATACTAATCATCATCAAATATTTCAATGTAGGGTTTTATATGTATCGTAAGGCTCTAAATTAGTAAATAGTGCAAAATTTATAGTTGTTTTCTGCTACAGAACAGCAAAAAGATAATATAATATCAAAGTGGAATACCTTTTGTTGACTAACACAATTATTTGAGTTAATAGTTGATGGCAATTTGATCACGTAGTGGGACGAATGATCTACTAATAATCTGTAAGGATGAGACAAACATAAGCTAAGAGAGGATGTAGTTCTTACAGTTACTCCAATGTTTAAGTTAAAAATGAGTTTATGAGAAAATTTTGTTAATGAAAAAAGCTTTTAGCTTGGAGAAGATGAATAACAATATTAGAAAAACCCTAGCGAAAACTTAAAGAAAACTTTATTGCAATTATTGAGAATATATATCTTCAATTTTTTGGATTCTTCTTACTCGTGTCAAAATAATAGTTGTTATATTTGTCTGTATTTTCCTAAAATATCCGAAAAAAGTATCCATTTTATAACCACTTGGTATCCGAACGCTAGATATCTTTATCCTTTAATAGATTTTCCGAATATTAGATGTTTTTATCCTTTAGTAGATTTCCAAATGATATAGTCGTTCGACGTTCGAGCTTTAATGGTTGTCCTTAAGTCATTCAGTTATGCGACAGCCATCAATAGTAATTCAAATGCATGATTCTATACATGTATACAATTAAGCTTGATGAATTTCTGAATCATGAATGGCAAGCACCATTCATGCTACAGGCACATACCCACACGTCGACAAAGAAATGTAACATGCAAGTCGGGCATAAAAGTAAACCCATACACAGACATGTAGTCCCTTTACAGTTGAAACATCCTTGTCCGTACTAGGCCAAACATTGCTTTCCATTGCCGCCCAAGTGTATTCTTTGGTCCAACGACACAGTCACTGCCATTAACCCGATTTCCGAATTCATATTTTTTAAAAAATAAATTTTATTTTAATGATTATTTTATTTAAAAGTCAATTTTTTATTTAAAAAAGAATTTGATAAAAATTAAAAAAATTAATTAATAATTTTATTGATTTAAAATTTATTTATATTAAAATAAAAAATTCATCATTAAAGTAAATGAATTCTATAGTACTATTAAATTTTCTTGAATCTCGTAGGATTTGTTTCAAACTTTAGCCATGGATGCAACGTACCATGTGAAAAAATAAATGAATAAAGTTGAAAGAAGAAAGCAAAAAGGTTCTTAAAAGCTGCGAATTGAACGAACGGAAAAGCAGTTTTGTGGGCCTTAGTTGGCTGCTCACCCCATATTTGACTGTTTATTGCCATGGATAAGAGGCAAAAGAAATTTAAGGGTTAGTCTCAACTAAGACAAATTCAAATTATGTAACCTTTCAGCATAGTGAAATTGATAGTAAAGGGTCATTATCCAGGTAAATTCCACAGTGATGAATTTATAATGTTATCAAATAACGTGATCTAATCTAATGATAAATAATAATTTTCATCTAATCCAACAATATTTAACTCTATTTAATCTAATAGTAAATAATAATTTTCATCTAATTTAACGAAAATTATTAATTACGATATTATAGTGTAATAACATGAACGATACTATAGTGTTTACTCATTATTTGCAGCCAATGAAGCATCACCATCCTCTTTACAAAAAAGTCTTGTGATCGCGTGTACTTTCATATGCATGGGAGTTCATATATACGTCCTTTGAAAAATTTATCATGAGTATGAGTTCAATTCAGTTAATTTAAGAATATGCGGTTGCATATCCTTTGGGTTGCTGCAATTTTATATTCGGATTTGATTGAAGCTAGCGAGCTCAACACATTCAAATAGGCGTAAGCTAGAGCCTGACTTGAGCTTGGTGTATTAGGGTAGCCCTCTTCATTTTGTACTTACAAACTAATCAGTTGTATTATAAAATGTCACAGGCTCTACAAACAACACTTGCAACAGTTTAAAGAATGGAACCTGATAGTCATTGTTGGACCTCTTAACTACCAGACCAAAACCAAACCTCTTTTACTTACTTAGTATTGGCATCTTAGTGCTCTCTTTTTCGTAGTAGCTTTTATTTCAATGCTTTAGCTTGTGTGCCGTGTGAAGGTAGGAAGTAGCAGCTGACAGCTATATGCACTTTTTAGCAAACACTTTTTGGTGAGCACCAATTGACTGGAATTTTAAGGATTAGGGCGTTGAAATTTGCATAAGATATTTGTATGTTATTCACTGATTCGATTCCACAGCCGCCTAATAATAACAATGCAAAATACTCTCTTCTTTTTAAAAATGAGATTTTGTTTCAATAATTATCATTTTAGAATATTAATGTAACATTAATTAATTTTTTTCAAAGTACCATCATCATCAATTTCTCTTTTTCTTCTAATTAATTGTTTTCTTATTATTGTCAATGGTAAAGTTTTAGATGGAAATAATTAAGAGTATATTAATTTCTATTGATTAAAATTATTTCTAATTAATTACTTTCTTAATTTAAGTACATGACTCTAAAAAGACAGTTATTTAAAAATGGAGAGAGTATTTCACATGCCACTCCCCGGCCATCTAAATCTAATTAATGTTAATCAAAGTTTTTGTGACTTTAATCTTGCATGTAAGACAACTTTACATTTTTATTAGTAATTTGTAGGCCTCATCTAAATTGATGGATTCTGAAATAGATTTAGTCAAAATCTATGGATTATGAAACCTATAGTTTTTAAAGATTTCATTGTTTTGATTCAACATAAAAAAAGCCAATGAATTAATAGTTAAATATGGATAATATTGAAATAAAAAAATATTACAATAAATCTTCACTTATTAAAAATGATAGATTTAAAAAAATCTCACCTCTTACATGAAATTTTAAAACATTTTAAAATAAAGAATTTGACAAAGTGATGAGTTTCATACAATTTATAGATGTTGATCCTATCTTGTTTTATCAAATGATCCTATCTTGTTTCTCATCTTTCTTTATTTTGCTTGGCTTTTTTAGTTATTACACAAATAAATAGGGTATGCATGATATAAGGCAATTCGAAGATTTGAAATTCTTCAAAATCATTTCGAATTTTTAATTTTTTGAAAAATTGGTACCTTTTTCAAATTTTAAAAATGATATAGTTCGATTCATTATTATAATCGAAGCGATTTGATTTAGTTATTCAATTCTTTTAGAATAATTTAATTCGGTTAGATACAACTTTCAGTATTCAATATTTTTAGCTTTTAATCATCAATTTTTTATATTACTGAAAAAATTGAAAATTTTCACTTTTTAAAATAAATAAATATTAAATAGTATGTGTTGTTATATTTATACACCAATTTAAAAGTTTAATTCTAATAAATTTATTAATTTAGTTTTTTTTTTTTTTTTGAAATAAAAGGCAATAGTATTAAAATGAGGAATCAGAAATCAGTACAGCTTCTAGGAATGGAAGGATAACATCCCATTCCTTGGCTACGGACAAAGAACAAGCTGTTCTGGCAAGAACATAAGCAGACTTGTTCGCCGTGAGTCTAACAAAACGACAATGCAAACTGTGACATCAAGGTTCTCAAATCTTCAACTATTAAACCATAAGGAGACCGGTCATGGGAGACAATCTCAATGCTTTGGATAAGCTGTTGTGCATCAGACTCTATAATGAGACTGTCAAAACTTCGTCTTCAACCAACTGAGAGCTTCTCTCATCGACAACGCCTTAGCCTCTTTAGGGGAGCAGCAGCCACCCAAACTAACAGAAAAAGCAGCAATAAAATCATTACGGACAACACAATCTATTCCAATGCGACCTAAATCCGAAAACACAGCCTAATCAACATTTGTTTTCAGCTTGCCTGAGCTCGGCTTAGACCATGTCACATCACCCCCATTTCTGGTTTCAGCATGGAGCGAACGCAATACAAAAGATTGAGCCCTCTGCCTTTCAAAAAGAATTTTACCCGCATTGTTAACAATCCAAATAGTTTTAATTGGAAAAGGAAAAAAAATATAATTAGTGCATTAAATTATTGATAATTGTCATTACATATTTTATTTAGATAAAACCATCCAAGTATTAAATGAAATTGAGAAGTTTAATATTTAAAGTAAATAAAATCATTAGTTTTATAAAACATATAAGCTGAATATATATATATATAAAGGATACAAATTATTTCATTTATTTTAATCAAGATCGTTTAATTTGATATTTTACTATATAATCATATTTTTTTTATTTAAGGCCAATTTAATTCGATTCTTCAATTTAGTTCAAAATTCTTTGCATCCCATATTTAGTTCAACAAACAAAGCCATACTAGTAAAATATGGCAATTTTTTTAAACAAAAAACTACGAGAGATACCTAAGATGACATGGTAGTATTAAGAAAAAAAAATGAAGTTTGCCTATTTAAATTTGGGATTTAATCTAAATTGAATTGTGGAAGGAGTAAAATACAAAATGGTAACAACCTAATACCATTGGTAAAAATATTTCATTTATCAGTGTGAGAATACAAATTTTGGGCTAGCCAAAACATGGCCCTTGTTCCCTGAAGAGACAGAAAAGATAATGAAGAAATTTTCATTTAGCAACCACTGTTTAATCAGGCTTACATAAGATCCATTTCTCGCAGGCAAGTAACAATGTTGAGTTATTAGAGACAGATGGCAAGCAACCAGCTGCTCTTGTTCAAGCCAAGGAAAGTGCAAAATTGGAAGCTACCGATCACAACAAAAACCAAATCTTTAGAGATAATTCAATTTTCCATACAAGGTGTGACACATACCAAGAGTATGGACCTACCATGATGTTTAAACCAGCAAACTGTAAAGGAAATGTCAAGTCTTTCCAATTAATATCAAGAGAGGGTGGGGGTCCTAACCGATAACTCTTATGATTCGGACTTGTGGCTCAGTTTAAGCCTAAACATGCCTCTATAAATCTCATCCACAACTTGAGTTCATTTCCATCCCAAACCAAGCCTCCTCCTACAAACAATTCTCCTTCTCGGGTTCTCATCTTTCAGCTTTTCTTGTCTTCCAAAGTCCTTGAACCTATTAACTACTAGCAAAGAATGGCAAATTCCCGCATAGCAAAATTCATCATAGAGGTTGCCCCACCGCAATACATTAGTGTGATGAGGCACAGATCATCAAAGATGTTGGATACAATTAATGAAGAGGAAAGAGATGTTAGTCCAAGCAATTCTCTTGCTGCTCCTAGATCAAATACTTCTGCCACCGCTAATGCTGCAGCAGAGGCCAGTTCTGTAGCTAACTCCAAATACTTTACTAAAAGGGTCCAAAGATGTTTTTCCATCTTTGAAAACTGAGAACTATCTCTGAACTTGTTTAGAATGCATTTTGGCTTCTTCAATCCTATGCCTTCTGTTGTTTTTTCAGTTGAGGTAGGGGGAATTGGTTTTGGCGACCAAGAGTTGCTCTCTTGTAATTTCCATATTGTTGTACATATTAGAACATTTTCAATAATAATAAGAAAGTTAAATGAGGTCCAAATATGAGAAGGAATGGTGTTGAGTGGTGGCAATTGGTACCTCTTGTAGTGTTTCATGTCATTTCTCGGGTCTCAACTGTTTGCAATATTATCAAACTGACAATTTGACCTATTTTTGCAGGTTTCAGTATTTTTAACACAACGATTTCAATTAAACCTAAATAGACAATGTTTTCTACTTCTCATAAAATCAAAATATCTTTCACATGAAGACGGAAAATTCCTTATGTTCATGCACAAATCAAGAATTTCTCTAGATAGAGCTGGTCATTACTTTCTGATGATTGATCATGGAGAAAAGATTGAACTGAAATATAACTTGGCTGTGGTAAAAGAATGAAATTGTACACTTGAGTTCCCATATCAAAATCAAAGTAGATGATTAAATTGTCAGGACACTTAAACTAACCCGTGCACTCCTAAAGTCTAGTCTGACATAAAGTAGGCTGCTCGATTGATAAGACTATTCCTCAGTTGATTTTTTTTGCCTCCCCTCTGCAGATCTGCCTGTTCTTGAAGATTTGAAATTATTTTTCCGTTTCCTAGTTGTTTCTGATTGAACTGACCCTTTCAGTTTCTCCAGTGCTGACATATCAAAAGGAAGGAAAGGTTCAGTTCTCTTCTGATACTTGAAATATCATTCAATTTAAAGCAAGCCATTTGTTACATGGCTCCTAATCCACACAAAGAAGAAACCAACTTTTTAACAGCATGACTGCAAAGATCTTTTTTACCATATATCATATTATAATCTCTTCCTTCCAGATATTGCCTTAAATGTGATTGGAATTCAGACAAGATGCAAAAAAATCAAAAGCAAAATCATCATTTACAGTGTACTATATTGACATTCAAAATAAAAGTCATCAGAAGAAGTGGTGCTAGCTCAACTGATACATTAATTAGGTAATTGGAGGTGGGAATCTTAGGTTCAATATCCAGGCTTGTCCACCAGAAAACCAACAAAAGGAATAGAAGTAATCAGCAAAAGTATATCAAATGGACAGGGAAGACATTTACAATAATCAAAATTTCAAATTTAATTCAGTCAGTTGTCTAGATAAGCAAACGCAATGTTGAAATTTATCAATTCTCACAGTAAATTGGCGATCCATACTGTAAAATAAAGCTGTAACTTATCAAAGCAATTATGAGCTTGTCCTTAGGAAAGAAATCAAGGAATTACCAGACACATAAGAAGAGTATAGCGATTCAACTGAACTGGAAAGTACAGAGTAAGCAGGACAATAATCAATGCCAGCCTTCTGTAACATTTTCTTGAAATGCTTTACCTGTAACAAATAAAATTATAGATATATGAATAACATGTTAATGATAAAATGCTACTTAAGAATACTACAATTGATTTCAACATTGAATTTTATTTCTTCATTATTTCTTTTGTTGTATGCTAACTGTTTGCCAACATCAGAAATAGAAAATAAGGAAATTAGAGTGCAGCAAGGTCGCCAAGCCTATCTAACTATGACCAACCACCATCTAATATCAGGAAAAAGAGCAATTAAAATTATTCCATCATCACTTAAGAATATATGAGAGAAATATTTACATAATTATGTTCTGAAGGATCTATATGGAGTCGCCAGTTGATGCTTGAGCACTTAACCAGTTGATGATTGAGCACTTAAAGAATCTTCCATTGAAATCTGAATAGACAGAGAGTACAACAGTTTTGGTTGGGAAGGCCCATGCCAAACTGTGCTGATTCGATTTAGCTGAAATCAGGTGTTCACTTCTAGGTTTAATAATGGAGTTCAGTTTGGTAACCTTCAGGCTGGCTTTAGCTCAAGCCAAATCCAACTCACCCATATACAATTCAGTGATATTTGCGCGTACATATGGCATTCAGAGCTGCTCAATATTAGATCTTGGATTCAAACCAGCTTAAAGCATAAACGATGACAGTAAAATTGACATCAAATGACTGAAACAAAAAGTATCATCATATGTTCTGAACAAAGTCCAGAAGGAAGGCTGTACTCAAGTTTGAGCTTCTCTTTTGTATTAGCCAGGAAAGAAGGAAAAAGTTCTATTATATAATAATATATCCAGAAGAAAACCTAATTTAGTCAGAAATAATCTCACTGGCAAATAAATTCAAAGAATAACTTCCAAGCAAAAAATAATCAACTAAATAGCATACCTCATAGCTATCCAACAATGTGAAACAACGCCCAGTCTGGCCTGCTCTTGCTGTCCGACCAGCTCGATGAATGTATGTCTTTATGTATGAAGGTTTATCATAATTAATGACATTTTTCACTCCCTCAACATCGATTCCACGAGCCATCGCATCAGTAGAAACAAGTACTTGCACCTCTCCTTCCCGGAAGGCCATCAATGTCTTGCTGTGATATGTTTGCTTTGTATTAAATTCCAATTTTGCAACATAATTTATAGAAAAATTAGTCTCACAGACCCAATTATTCTTTCCTGTCATATGTACAATACCAAGTGATCTTAGTTAGACTAGGGTATCAAAACAAGAAAATTATAACAGAGATACACTCTATAAGATGCTTATTTGCTATTCACCTGCAGCTCCTAAGAAAGGCTACTTACACCTAGATTAAGAAGCTCATGTAAAATGCTAATCAAGGTTGAATTTGGAACTGTAAACACATCAAAAAAGTTTCATTCTAAATTTAGTAATGGTTTGCATTCAGGCTACCAAGGTTTTATAACCAAAAGTTATATAAAAATGGTTTGTACTCTAGGCCCTAAAGAGAGCTACATTCCATTCCATTCCCTTTTAATGTGACATTCAAAATACAATGAAACAAGAACTAAATCAGTAGAGAATGAATTTATTTTATTTATTATTTCTCCTACAGTTAGGACCAAGTTCTCTTAGAACCTACTTTAAAATTGAAAGCAGATAAATTACCTTCTTACAGACTGACGCTGACGACCGGAATACTCCTTGATCTTGACTTCCAAATCACCAAAAAAATTCAATAAGGTGCAAAGCCGCTCAGTTGACTCTTTTGACTTTGTGAAAATAATGCACTTCTCCCCTCCTAAATTTTGCAAAAGAGCAACAAGGTATGCAGGTTTCATCTTAGATTCACAAATCTGCATCAAACAAAGAACTTTGATTTCAGCACAGAGAGAGAGAGTGAATACAAAATTATTTTTTCTTGACAGCATTCCTACAGGCAGAAAGCTTCTCTTTACAATTGTGAAGCTTCAGTCAAAAGCATCTTGGCAAGTGGAAATAAATATTGAATTGTGTTTATCTTGAAATTTAAAATATTCACCAACTTATCATAAAGTATAAGCAAATCTTTCCTTGACTTATAGAGCTCCAACATCCCAATACATTATGAAGGCTTGAAAGTTGTTATAAAAAAAAAGTGAGATTTGGTTGAATTTCACTAGGAAATATTTTCACCTTTAAAATCTCCACACAAAAAAAGGTGCAATTAAGATTCTACATATTTAAAACTTTTCATATTTCTATCCTCTTTTCCTCTCATGTCTTGTTATATTGAACTCCTCTTATTATCAGGAAATGGTAATAGAAAATCTTAATACATAAAGTAAAACTATCAAATTTCATTGCCTAAATTTCAATATTCCAGATTGAGAATAAGTTAAAATGCAATAATGTACCTCCAATCCATAACTATAATGTAACTAGTTAAAATAGAGTGATTAGCAGAGTCACAAAGTGTGCAAGTTTGAGATTACTGTTGTAAAATCATACCACTCTATAGGATTCCAACTTTTCAGGGAGTTGATATCGGCTTTGCCCAGTTGTCAATAATAAAGGATGGTGCAGATCAAGTTGAGCAAGTTTGCTTGGATTTTGGGTTAATGTGGCAGACAAAACCATCTTCACAAGCCTAGGATAATATTTTCCCTTAAACCCTCTTTCAACACCACTGCAACAGGTTTGAAACAATAATTATAGGAAAAGTGCAAAATAAGATACAATTTACTTATCTTTTGGACCAGTGTATAATAAGGAGAAATTGTAACATGATGGTAGATTCATTAAGAAACCTAAATAATGCTTCTAACTCTAAAGATCACATGATGTCATCATTATCACATGAGATCATCATTTGAAGCAACACTGATCATGTTAACTTGGGCACCAGCTCCTAAGCATGACTACATTGTCAAAAACAGAAAGATGTATGTTGTTGGTATTATGATGAATGAAAGCATGCTTGTAGCCAAATCTGGACAAACTTGAAAGTAGATGTTATGAAGGAAAACAAAAATGGAACTCACCATCTCCTTATGGTTTTCAAAGGGCCAAAAATAGAAGGAAGAAAAGTATTAACAAAAGGCATGACACTTTCACTGTGAGAACTAGTCATTTCGATCACAGTAGGAAGCCAAGATTGGTATGCCTCCCTGAGCAAGCGATCTGTTTCATCAACAACCTAAAATAGATTAAATCATCAGTATGTGTTTCACTACACATGAAACAGCTACTTAAGGAAGTTTGTTAAGATAAAGCCTTTGGAGGTTGCATGCATACAGGCAAATATGGAATTTCCATAGTTAAACTTATTTCCCAAAGGAGCTGTCCTGCAAACAACATAGTGAAGAAACACAAAACTATTTTCTCAATTTGGTGTAAGCATGCAATAAAAGGAATTTTAAAAAACATAACTTAACATACTGCATGGGGGCATGTTAGAGGAAGTTAGAGAGTGCAATATAAGCGGAGGTTAACTAGTTAACCTTGTTTGTAAGTTTTTCTACAATATAGATGAGACTTAAATAGAGCCTAAATACTTACGTTCATTAACGTCCAAAGGCCATTTTTCTTAACACCCAAATCAGAGATTAAAGAGTAAAAAGTAATGGCTTTAAGTAATTTACACTCATTAACCTTTTATTCCTTCAAAAACTCCTAGACAAATTGAAATTAATTAATTTCCATTTACATTCAATTCCATAAATTTATATCTATCACCTCCATTAACTTTCCTTTCCAACCTAATAAAAGAAATAGTTGATATTGACAATTGACAATTGACAATTAACCACCAAGAAAATGACTGGCAATAATGGAATTTTCACAATTGACATTACTGAACAAGTTGAAAACCACAAACGAAGGAAATACGTACAACATCTAGTATATAAAATTCAAATATGAATAAATTAATGTAGAAACTATATGACGGAAATTCAATTGTGCAGAAAACAGCTTGTACTTATAGGCTCAAACCAAAATCAAGCCCTCTTTGGGGGGGAGGGGGATGGGGAAAGGCAAATATTACTCAAAAAGAGGCTTCTAGCAAAGATGTGAAGTAGACAGATGGCATGTAAAACTAGCATAAAAGCCATGCATGCACATATAACCGCTTGAATACAAACCATCTAACCTAATTTTTTTTTTTTAATCCATATAAATTCAGCTTAATAACCAAGAAATACATTAGAGTTCAGCTCTCAAAGCCACACTTTTAACAAGGTGGAGATGCCACATTCTGCTACTCACAAGATAACAAAGATGCTCAAGTGTAAATCCCTTAGTGGAGCTAATATGATCCATAAGCCGTCCGGGGGTGGCCACCAATACATCCACTGAACTCTCAAACTCTTGCACAACATCTTCTGGATCATAACAAATGCCTGCATCAAACTTAGGCCTCTTAAGAAGCTCAGAAATTTCAGTAGTCAGAGAAGACTGCCCTATAGCCGAACCAACAGATAATCCAACAGCAGGTGCAATTGCAGCAAAAACATCTTTAACCTAAACCAAACAAAGCAAACCTTTTTAACCTCTAATTATCATCTAACCAACTAAATAAAATTTTTAAAAAAAAAAAATTCTAACCTGCAAAGCTAAATCACGAGTGGGCAAAACAATTAAAGCGCGTAGACACCTAACAGCGCGAGTAGACAGCATTTGCACTATGGGCAAAGCATAGGCTAATGTTTTTCCACTTCCAGTTGGTGAATTAATGCAAAGGTCTCGCTCGAATCCACCTGGCCCAATCGTTTCTTGCCAAACAGCAACTTGGACCGGGAAAAGCGACGAAACCCCTAATTTCTGTAGAGCCGGTAATAATCTGGGGTCGAGACCGGGGAGGCGATCGAGAGGGCAGTCTTGAATTAGAGTAGTGTCAACTGGGCTTCTCATCCAAGGTAGAATCGGTACATTGCTCTTGTTTTTTGATGTTGATTCGTCCATTATTGCACCTATTTTTTGTGTGTCTAGAAATTGAGGTTAAACCCTAAACACTAGGATTGATGATGATTAGGGTTTTGGAGGGGACGAGGAAGATGGGGATGAGCGGGTTATTATTTTGGGCTCAAAGTTCAGTTCTTAGCTTAGGTTCAGGCCTAATTTAACTATTTAAAATCTAACTACTATTTTCATGGGCCAAATTATTCATAAATTTAACTGCATTCTATTTCTATGGTTTCTTTTTTTTTTTTTTTTTTGGGTCAATTTTTCAATTTATATAAATACAATAAAGCTGAATTCGAATTGTCACGGATAATTGTGACAGGGTAATTCTATAATTTTAGGGCTGATTAACGGCATCGTTTGAGTGTTATTATGTCTAAAATTCACCAATTGATGAATTTTTGTCTTAATACGATGAACATTTTTTTTTTTGAAGAAAAATAAGATGAACATTTTTATTTTGTTACCAAAGAGGCTATACAAATTATAAAATTAATTTTTTATCAACAATTACAATGAGATGGGACATTAAACCTGTGTTAGTAATCAGGGAGGATGCACATACCGTGTGTGTAATATTTTTATTTAAAAATAAATTTTGAAAATAAAAAATATTAAAATATAATTTAATTTTATATAAATTGAATTACGCCAACGCCAAACCCACCAAATTGACACAGCAAAAGTCTCTGACCAACTTCCTTCAAAGTCACCCTCAACAGGATTATTAAGATTATGAGCCAACCAATTTTGAGTATTAAGCGAAGCTTGTTTGGTAAGTCGCTTGAAGGAAGGAAACTTTTCCAGATATCAACCGCCATTTAACAATTTCGAAAAATGTGATTAATATCTTTAATCTCACCTTGAGAAAAACTGTAACATGGGTTGGTTGTAAAATCTCTTCGCATTCTTTCCATATTACACATGATTCTACCATGGGAAATCGTCCAAATAAAAGCACGATTTCTTTGGGAAACGTTCAGCTTCCAAATACGGTTCCAGTTAAAAGAGCAAATCTGTACTTCTCCTTCAACAGCTTTTAAATACGATGTTTTCACCGAGAATTCTCCATTAGAAGCAAGACCCCAGCAAAACTCTTCACAACACTCCTCTTCGTCGCTAAGAACAATCGCAGCTAATATTGCTTTAAGATCGTGAAGGATTAACTCTTGAAGAACATCCCAATTCCATCCCCTGCCTGCAACCCTGTAATCACACACTCTTTCGTACTGCTCCACTAAACTTATTTCTTCCAAAAACTAATTTATAAGTGGGGAGGTTTCCAACCAAGCATCCTTCCAAAAGAGGGTGCTCTGCCCATTTCTGATTGAAGATCGAACACCTGTCTTTAAAAAGCGGGACTGTAGCAACCATTCATCGCCAACAATTCGAACACCCTGGCTTACCAGTCATTTTATCCAAACTAACCACATTTCTAATATATTTACTGGCCATCACTCTACCCCACAAAGTATCCTTCTCTTGATAAGACCTCCAACCCAATTTAGCAAGAAAAGCAATATTCATCTGGTGCATTCGACTAATACCAAGGCCCCCTTTGCTTTTATGTTGAGTAACCTGTTGCCCATTAACCAAATTAACCCTTCTCGTACCTTCACTCCCGCTCCCCCCATAAGAAGCGACGAATAATACGCTCAATCAAATTACAAATACCAATCGGTAACAAAGCCGACTGCATAGGATAGAGTGCAATAGTTGACAAAACTGCCTGAACCAACACCTGTCTGCCAGCGAAACTTAAATTTTTTGTTTTCAAGCCCTCCAACCTAGAAGTAATACGATCTAAAACATGCTTGAAAGAATCAGCATTGGCCTTCCCATGGATCGAAGCAACCCCAAGATGTCTACCCAGGTTATCCGAAACTGGAATACCTGTAATACTATGTTCATTAGCCAAGTATCATAAATCCATACTCACTTTCTTCGAATCCAAGTCCCATTAAAGCCTATATCCTCCAATGTGTCACGAATGAAACTCCATTTTAGTCTATCATAAGCCTTCTCCAAGTCAATCTTAATAGCCATCCAATCTACTCCTTTCTCTCTCTTGGGTAAATAACCACATTGTCAGTAATTTGACGGCCTGGCACAAAACTACTTTGGGAAGGATTCGTTATTCTATTTGTCATAGCCTTAGTGAGGATCTTGTAACTCACATTGCATAAACTTGTTGGGTGTAATTGCTTCACTCTCAGGATTAAGAACCTTGGGGATCAAAACCAGAAAGGTATCATTGAAACTTTGAGGCAAAACACCCGTGGCAAAGAAATCAAGAGCAAACTTACAAACTGATTTTTCCACTACTGCCCAAGACTTCTGATATAACCCGGCACAAAGACCATCAGGTCCCGCTACCTTATACGGATCCATATCAAATAGAGCCACCCGTATGTCCTCCTTCGAAAAAGGAGCATTGAGATATTCATCCCGATCATCTGATAATGGAGGAAGAATCCCCTTGGAAGCAAAGTCATATTCTCCCTGCTGTCCACTTCAAATGAGCTCTTAAAAAAATCTTGGACATACAACATCAACCGCACAGGATCAGAAATCCCGCAGCATATCAATGCGATTTCTTGTCTTACGAGCGACAGTCGCTGCATGGTAGAATTTTGTATTTCGATCCCCGAACAAATCCACTCCTCACGTGATTTTTGATACCAGTAAATTTCTTCTTGCTGTAACACCAATTCTAAATCCTTTCTTAGCTTCCTTTCCAACCTCACCAGTCCACCAATGCGAGTTTCAACCAGCCGACTTTGAACTCCTTCTATTCTCCGCTATAAATTCTTCTTTGTCCTCACCATAGTTGTTAAAGGCGCGCCCCAAGCAAACCTCATGCGCAAGGCGCATCAGGCAACTGGCCCTGCACTTCTGAAGGCCAAAGGCGGGCGGTCGCTTTGGTGTCTTATTACAATATACATCTTTCACTCAAAATATCATGATCACTAGAATGGCAGATTGTCAACCTGTTAGAATAAGGTGTTGACGCATTAGAAAGTTTGCTGGCGTCATCGGAAAGTCATCAGAATCAGACCAAACCCCCAATACTAAGGTCACTGATCTCCAATTTGTCCACTTTTGGCTATCACGTGTCTGAAATTTATCTCCTTCAACCCTGTTGTGATTTCTTTCACCTGTTTTGTTTTTGGTGTTTTAATTTCCTTTTTTCTCTCTCTCTTTCTACCCATTCTCTTTTTTGTGAGAGATTTTTGGGTTTGGTTTTGTTTTTGAGTTTATAAGTTTTGTATTTTTGCTGCTTGTAATAATTTTTTATAGTTATACATGTGTCTTCTACATTCTACTTGACCCTTTTTTATTGTTCATTTAGTGTAAGAAGGTTTTTGTCATAGTCAATAAGTTTTCAATTATTATAAAATTAGATAAAAAAAATTAATTATCTTGGATCTTGTTACAAGGGTTAGAAATAAGTTTTTTCTAATCTAGTTCAAGAAAACTATTAAAAGGTTAAAAATATTTTCGCTCTTACTCAAACGCTCGTCTACACGTTATGCCTTACGCTTAGACTCCAAGACCCTTAGTGCCTTATCACGCCTTGTGTCATTAACAACAATGTTCCTGACCATGCTTCCGCAAACGTTCTTATGCCAGTTAAACAGTTGGTGAGCAATATTCGCGGTATTATTAACTAAGCCATCTTCATCCATCCAATTATCTTTCATAATTGTCGATAACTCGGATGAGCAATCCAAGAAGCTAGAAATCTAAAAAGTCCAATACTGTTGGGATTTGGATTCCCAGCCTAGGAAATCAACAAAGGAGTATGATCAGAATGGGTTTTAGGGAGATGGGTCACCGAAGCCGATTCAAAAGCCCTCCTCCAAGAGAATGAACAGTGTCTTGGCCAACCAAGCCCCTTTAAAGGATTCCATTGATAAACCCCTACTCCAAGTATACCGTTAACCTTTAAGTCCCAAATCCAGAAACCTTTGCTCAAAAATCCACTCATTAAAGGTCGAGCATCGCTGAAAGGTCGAACTGCTTATTGAAGACACCTCCTCAGTAGATGTCACTGAATTGAAATCTCCAACTGCTAACCATGGATCCGAAAAGTTCAATAAGTTTTGATCCAAGTCTCTGCACAAATATTTTTGAAGACTCGGGTTAGGACTTCCATAAACCACCGACGTTACCCATGGATTGGAATTGCCCTGCACTACCCGGATGAGGACAAACTGGGGGTAAGTATGTAACACCTCAACCTCTAAATCACATTGCCAAAAAATCCAAATACCTCCACTAAAGCCCACAGCCTCAACTCTGAGCTAGAAATTAAACCCCATTTTCTTACAAATGGAGTCTGCTTGATCTCCACCAACCTTAGTCTCCAGTAACCCAAGAACGAACGGTCTATAGGCCTTAACCAAATTTTTGAGACCACGATGGAAATTGCTATCAGCCGCGCCCTGATAATTCCATATAATTATATTCATAACAAACAAAGGAAAAACTGAACAGATAACCTACAAATCTAGCCTCAATCCAAAACCAATCAAAAGGACCTGGTCATCCATCTAATTTAGATGACCCCTTTCCTCAATAGCCAAGGACTCTAAACAGAGCGTCCCATTCCCAATTGCCTTCACAACTTTCATCTCACTCACTCTTCCATCTCCAGTATCAGGCTCCATATTCATCATTTACTGTCTTCGGTCATCTTGATGGTGCTCACCAGTTCCTAGCTCTTGTAATATCAAAGAATTCTCCACTGCATCCATAGCTGGAATAGTGTTAACCAAAGATCTTTTTATATTCAAGGACATCTTCGACCCTCGCACCACAATATTTTCAGTATCTGCCGCTGCATGATTAGGGACATTAGATTTCCTTTTACTATCCTTGTCTCCACCTGAGCCTGATGTACGCATGACCGTGCCATTTCTATCCCTTCGACTAGTTTCAGCTCTTTGATTGGAGTGGATTTTTAAAGTCATAGATGGCCCATTTTTACTTTTAGAGTCCTGGGCCTGCTAATTAGGCCTCCTACCCCGGCCCTTATTCATCACACTGGGTCCAGGGGTGAAAGGAGGATAATCTTGTGGACCCTCATCACAGCCCAGCTCACCCAGTTTATCCACGTCCCTTTCGTCATCCCCCACTCCCTCCAAGACAAAAAATTTTGATTTTCCTTTAACCAAGGAACGTGAGTTACCATGTCCAGCATGGTTACCTTATCCTTCCCTACTGATTGGCTAAAAGATTCACATGCCCCATTCTTCCTACCATTTCTTCGAGTTTACGTGAAACTAACATTCAGGGGCTAAAATCTTCCACAATTTTCGGATTCACCCAAACCTCCTTCCGCTGCACATTTTTCGCCGCCTTCCGCATTCCTTTTATCATCGGCGTCAGTCCCTGCCATGCCCTCATCTTTCCTGTTAGCATTTTCGTTACTCAAACACTAGTCTACTTTATGACCATATCTCCCACATCCAAAACATACGATGTGGATACCTCATACTCAATTCTGCGAGTCCTTTTCAATATGAATTTAGAAATCAACGGTTTGCTCATATCAATATCAATGCAAACTCGGGCAAACTTTCCAGTAGAAATTGTAGCCGTCACATGATCAACTTTGACCGTTCTTCCAATCCTATCTCCAATCTTCTTCAAAAACTCATAATCATAATACTCAATTGGTAAACAAGGTATGTGAATCCGTACAAGCATCTTCTCTAACAAATTGGCCTTGGGGTTAAAATCAGGACACCATTGTCTAATGATTAAGTAATGATCTCCTATCATCCATGGACCTTCAAATTTAGCAAATTCGTTATCCTCAATAGAAGCGAATTTAATCAGATAAAAATCATTATCGAAGGCCACCAAATCAATTGTTGGTTTAGGCTTCCACAACTCCTTAATCTTGTGAAGGAGAAAGTTGAACCTTATAGACCTTCCCAAAAGTTTCACGATTAAGGTTTGCTTCCATGGGTTCCTTAAACGTGTTTTCTCCTCTTTTGAGGGAGTTATCACAGGGAATGTCTCATCGCCTTCCTCATCCACCATTCCATCCAACTCATCTTCAGATATGTACTCCCCCTTGTTGGAAATTTTTATTATGTAGGCTAATATTAATTATGGGTTGATTTTAATTATTTATAAAACGGACTGAATAATATAGTTTATTATTTTGGGTAAGCCCAATTAAAATGTGATCAATGGAGTTATGGACTTGTGACATCTTTTGTGGGCCGATATGGAAGACGGTCAGTGTAGGCCTATTTTAACATGGACCTGTGATGGGTGGGTCTATTAAAATTTATTATAAATAGGTTAGGTCCCCTCTCCTGCCTTCATAACAGAAAACCCTAATTGCTACGCCCATTGTAGCCGTCTTTGAAAAGGTCAAGGAGAGGAAGATCTAGCTTTCATTTTTCAACCGTTCTGACAAATTTTCAAGTGGTTTGATTTCAACGTTCAGTATTATGGCTCAAAATAATTTGGGATTCAACGCGGAGACATGTACGCAATTTGTTTTCGTTCAGTTATCAAATTTTGGTGTTCTAAAATTATGTACAAGATCCTATATTAAATATATTACATGTGGTATCAGAGCTATGGTTGTTGTGCATGATTTAGAACCCTAGATGTTATATATTGTTAATAAAAAAAAAATTTTGATGATGAAAGTTTTTGTATTGCTTTGATATATATATTAAATTTGCGTCAACTGTTATGAGCTAATCATTAGCTCAGACGATTGACGTTTGCTTTGTTGTCTACGAGATCGCGGGTTCGAAACCCGCAATTGCCAGAACCTGCCAATTTTTTTTGCCTTCTCTTTTCTCTCCCCGTCTGCGATTTAGGAAGGTTTGTTTTGCCCAAAACCTAAACTTGCAGACGGGGAGATAGAAGCGTAACCCTTTTGTTCCAAATCAAATTCGCGAGTCGCCAGTGTCCCAAATTCACAAATCCCTCTGTTAAGCCATTAATTTCTTTTTCTCTTCTCCCTTCTGTGATTCAAAGGCAAACGTAACAAAAGAAAAAAAATTTTTGGTTCCCCAAAACCCGGCGGTGCGAACCATGGTTTTCTCCCATCTTCGGCCGATATGTGTTAAGTTGATTGTTGATTTGCTTTCATTGGGTTATTTGTGAGCGAGGTCGGAGACTGGTGTCTCTGCCGAGCAAAGTCGCCGATGGAAGATTCTTGGCAAACGATTATGCGAAACAAAAAAAAAAAAAAGGGATGAAGACAGATCGGTTGTTTGATATGCTTCATGTTTTCTTAATGATTGTTGGGGTTGTGGTAGAAAAGATCTGTTGTGATTGTTGTTGTTCAACACAGGTGAGGAACATGCGTCCGATCCAAGATCAGAGATCGAGATTCTGTAATGTGAAAATAAAAAAAAAAAGGGACCAAAAGTACCGGGGAAGGGTGTCGTAGGGTCTCGAACCCACGACCCTTCCCCACCCGATTCATACACTTTGCCAACTAAGCCAAGCGATTTTCTCGTTCGTTTTTTGTGTGGACAAATATCTAAATAGTATTCTTATAATTCATGCATTTCGTGAAGTAGTTTAATTTTATTTCAATAAATATTAATATATATACATATGAATATTTAGATGGTTTGTGTGTGTGTGTGTGTGTGTGTGTGTGTGTGTGTGTGTGTATATATATATATATATATATATATATATATATATATATATATATATATATTTTAAAAAATATAATTTAGAGATATTAATTATTTAATAAAAAAAAAAAAAAAAATAAAAATA